>JAOEHX010028131.1:0-14333 GCA_025448015.1 Bolborhynchus lineola | reverse complement strand
GGGTGTTTGTTTTTTTCTGATTTATGGGAGTTCATTAAAAAAAGTTAAAAGTAGATGTTCCACCTTGCTAAGACCTTTTCTTCTGTAGCTAAAATATTTTTTGGCTCTGAGAGCAGTGTCATGGCACAACTACGCCAAAAGAGACCTAATTGCAGTGTTGTGTGATGAGTCATGGAAACTGAAGCAATTAGGCAGGCAGGCAGTAAGGACTGCTGATGTAATTTCAGTGAAGTTTGGTGCACACGTGTGGATTTTCAGTTAAAATAACCTTTTAAAGTGTAAGTGGGCAAGAAAAGCAAATGGATTCAGGAACAAAAAGTTTTACAAGATGTAATAGGTTTTAAATTGTACTTTAATATGACATTTTAAATATTTCCTTTGGTAAAAGCTATTGAAATACATAATTCATCTGCAGCTTGGTAATGTCTTCATGGAGATAGCATTTCGAAGAAAGTTCTCCCATCATGGAGATTTGTGCAGTAGATTATGTAGTAATCTTTCTGATGTGTAATGCAAGTAGTAATAACTATAAGAAGATTAGAGAGGCTTTATGACTGTGGAAACCTATGGTTGAGTTTACATTTGTCCTTTACACATTCCCAAATCCTTCATAATTCTAGTAGAGAATCTGATATCACTTTTAACCAAATTTAAATAATAGGTTTCTGTGCTATTTTTTTGCACAAATGAGGAAGGGGGCTTCCATGTAGTTGTAGAAATCACAGAGGAGCAATGGCATGTCATTCTCAGTGTCAGGGCACAGTGGTAGATGGTGACTCCCAGGGAACCAGATGTGGGGAGTGATGGGCTCTCCCCCAGGGCAGACAGGGCAGGGTCCATCACACCATTGCAGCCAGGAGCAGCCCCTGCTCCGGGCACTGGCAACATTCTGGGGCTGGGCTGAAGATGGGCCATGACATCAGCCTTTAGGTTGGGTTAGGGTCAGGCCTGGTGAAGGTAAAAAAGGCCAGACACAGCTTCAGGATAGCCAAGCTGGGATGTTAGTGTGCAGCATGTGTATGTGCCTGGATAAATGAGCCAGACACAGGTACCACTGCAATGCTGTTGAAGCTATAGGTCAGGCAAAGGCTCAGGACAAAAGTCACAGATGAACAGAACCTCACAAGGAAATAATGGGGCAGCCCTTCCAGAGGCCTTCCAGCAGAAAGGGGCAGCCTCTCCCCAAGATCACCAATTGCATTACATTTAATGGGCCATGAGTCCAGTCCACTAAACCCCAGAGGTGTGGGGATGATGAAATTCGGGCCTTGATTGCCGTTTTCCAAGAGAATGTTTCCTTTGATTATTACATTGCTACAATGCATACAAGAAATCTGTATAAGAAGCACGTAGGAGATGTTATATGTACTGACCAAGTCTGCCGTTATTTTTTATTTTTGTTTGCCTTTTTTAGTAAGGATGGGTGATTTTCTTCAGCTGTCCAGCAGAATTTGCATAAAGAAGAGTTGTCAATGATTTTTGAATCTGCAACTTTTGCTCTAAGTTACCAAATCCAGTCAATGGAAACTTCTGTGGGAGAGGAGTGGCTGGATTTAGAGAGTTTGTTTTTCTCTAATACTCCAGTGGCTTTTCTTTTCCCTATGACTTAGGGACACATAAAACCCCTTACTTTTCATAAATTTTGCATTGTTTCTTGCCGCGAGGATTCAGTCAGACAATCAACATTAGACCAAAGCTGTTTATTGCCTGTGAAGCTACTGTTTATATACTTTAGGCTTACAGCTCCAGCATTACATGTCTTTCTACGACTGGTTACATAATCTTAGCAACAGGCATACTATTGGTTAATATGTTTTGTGAGAACCTAAAGTGTGGTTTTAGTAAGCAAGCAAGATTTACAGTCCATTTTAGCAACCTCCTTATCTTGGTTCCTTCTTATCTTCCAGGCCTGCATTCTTGTTTCATTAGCTGTCTGGGAGTTACTTCTTTTCCATGGTCGGCTGCACAGAGGTAACCAGGAGTTGCCCCTGATACATGGCCAGCTGCATGTAGTTGCTTTCATTCGAAGCAGGCATATGTCTATTCTCTAATAAGAAATCATCCAGTTTCTAACTTCAAATCAACAATGAAAACAAAGCAGAAACAAATCTGTGTTTAGTTCTCACCTAATGGCAGCTCCTTTCACTGATACTCCAGCCTTGGTAACATACAAATCCACTTCACCAAAAAGAAATGTAGTACATACATGGCTTCTCTTCAAAGACAGTTTGTGTTTCTTTGGCTCAGAGCACAGGAGGTTTGTGTCTGGTTGCAGTCAAACCTTTTGAAACATCACTGGCACAGCTGAGAACTTACAGAGGACTGTGATGTCACATAGAGAGCCCTGAAGAGTCTTTCAAGGTTTGCCTCTGAAGGCATGCTAGGGATCTCAAGGTGCCTCTATATTAAGTATTTTAGTTTTGTTGAGAAGTGTGTTTTTGAAGAGCCTTTTATGATTGTTTCTACTTTGATTCACATTATGTTTTCAAATTGCTGTTTGGTTTGAGTGAAATTAAGCACAAAGATGCTCTCCAGGAGCGCACAATGTACTCTGACTGCTGGTGGCTATCAAGTTCAAGAGGCCAAAGTAGAATTAGTGCAAAGTTTCCTGGGTTCTCAACACTTTTCTGTGTTCTCACTTCTTTTCTGTTTCTGTTCCTTTTCCTCCTTGTAATATGTACATAGATTTGGACTGCTCTTGGGTCCTGAGATTATGACTCTTCTCCAATGAGTACAGAGTGAATGCAGCAATCTGAGTGAAACACATTTTTGCATCACTTGTATTGCTATTAAATTCCTTCCTATGGTATTGTTGATGAGAAAGCAAACAGAGCTGGGTGATTTTTTTCTTGAATAATGTGCTGTTAGTAGTTTTGGGATTGCTTGTAAATTGTGGCCTGCTTCTAGTATGTTTGGACCAAATAATCAATTACAGTGAGTTTTCCTCTGTCTAAAAATCTAATGGCCCATACTTCCAATCACACATAAAGGATCCATAGTTCTTGTGCCTTTCTACCTGAAACCTTACACCATTTACTTCAAACTGCAGCTTTTCATAGATTTAATTCTGACCTCTACTTTTCAGGGAAGTGTTTCAGCTGCTATGAAGTAAACAGTTCATGACAGAGACAGTTTGTTGCCTACGGAGGTAGTGTAGCGTAATGTCATGCATGAGATTACAAATTCTGCCTCTCTTTGTGGGTATAGTTATACCATTTTCTCTTCCACATATGGCTCATTTACATAGCTATAAAAATTTAATTTTTCAAAATCCTTAATTAAAGCTGGATCTAATGTATTTGCCTGATTTTCAGATTTTTAAAATGTACTATTAAGGATATAATGCACTAAATTTTTAGTGTTAAACCTAGGATGAATACAGGAGTGAAATAGTATCAGTGGAACTATTTCTGACCAAGTTTATGCAAGACTCACTTGCAGAAGTAGAAATTCCTTCTCTTCAGATGACAGATTTGGCTGCTGCTTTTTCTATTATTATATTGCTTGCAGATTTGTGCATGGAATCTTCTTTCTCATTATACAAAATGAATAACATTACCAATTATTTAAACTGGAATGACTTAGTACCTGGCTTAGCTGAATTTAATGTGGGCAGAGCCAGAAAACATTACTTAAGTAACAAATCCAGGGGCTCTGACAAAGTTACTTAAATCTTTTCAGTGTCATTACTAGTGCCAGAATCTCTCAGAGAGGCAAGACATGGATTTTTTAATGACGCTGCAAATTTTCGCTGACACCCTGAAATAAACAGAAAAAAAAAAAAATTCCAAACTTCAATGTAATTAGATATCAGTTATACTGGACTCAATATGAGTGTTGGGTAAAAGGGTAAGCACAGGAAGTGACAGTTTTTCATTTTAATTTGTGAGCAACACTGGACTAACTGAATGTAAAAGTATGTAAGAAGATTAGCATTAGCTGGTGCAGTGTTCTTCTGGTGTCATATCTAACTATGTAGCCCTTGACTACCACAGTTAGCTTACAGTCATGATTGCTCTGTTTAAAAAAAAATGCATTGTGTTTTACTTCACCTTCCACAAATTTTTAATGTTCATAGAAGTGTGAACAGTTATTTCGCTAATGCAATACAGACAAATAGCTCTTTTCCAGTAATGTGCTGGTTTTGGCTGACTTAATTTCCTCATAGTAGCTAGTATGGAGCTACTTTTTTTATTTGTGCTGGAAACACTGTTAATAATGCAGGGTTGTTTTCATGACTGCTGAGCAGTGCTTACACAGAGTCAAGGCCTTTTTTGCTTCTCACACCACCCTTCCAACAACATGGCTGGGGGTGCACAAGGACTTGGGAGGGGACCCCAACTGAATAAAGGGATACACCATGCTATATAGCATCATGCTTAGCATATAAAGCTGAGGGAAAAAATGGGGATGTTCAGAGTGATAGCATTTGGCTTCCCAACTAACTGTTACAGACGATGGAGCCCTGCTATCTTAGAGAACTGAACACGTGAAGAAGGGAAGTGCTGAATGAATTCCTTCTGTTGCTTTGCTTGTGTGTAAAGCTTTTGCTTTACTTGTTAAACTGTCTTTATCTCAATCTATGAGTTTTCTCATTTTTAGTGTTCTGGTTCTCTCCCCCACCCCACAAAGTGGTTGTGTGGTGGTAAGTTGCCAAGTGGGGTTAAACCACAAGTGATGACTTCAAAATTATTTTTATTATCTATACACACTTTTCCAGTTATTTTTGCTAGCTGGAAACAAGTAATTCTTAGAGGGACTGATTGTTTTTACCAGTTATGAGTTATGCAAAATTCTGCATTTAGAAGTAACTTTGTAAAAAATTTGAAAGGCCAGTGGAGGACTTCTGGTTTTGTCTTGCATTTTCATTAGCAACAATTATTAAATTAGATTTTTTTTGTGAGAATCAACTACAAATATTAAAGTAATGCTACTGTTAGAAAGTTGTGTGCAGTATCCTTCTTAAGTATCTAATTTTGGGAATGCATATGTATGTAGCTGAAAGACTTTTCAGATCCCCTTTTAAAAATCCCTCTTCCAGTGCTTGCAAGATATTATAGGGTGTATGTATCTTCCAGGATTGTCTGTCAGCCCTGGAAAATAACTGTAGGAATCTAAATGGCACTTAATTTTCTTTCCTCAAATCTTAGCTTTAAACTCTTACTGATATGAGCTATGTACAAAAATTAGTAATGGAAAGCTGCAGGTATGCTGATACCACTGCATACAGTGGTGACTGAAATCACCTTGTGTTTTGTCATGGCTCACTCTTCATATATGTATTAATCTTCTTATTCATTTCTTATGTTTTAGTGACAGATGTCACAGACAAAAAAAATGTTGCTGTTTATGTGCATGCATCTAGCACTACAGAAACACAGTTCATAACTGGACATCGTATTTTAAAGGCCAATAATATGGAAATACATTAAACATCTTGGGTACTATTATCTTTTTTCACTCCCTAATTTCATTTTCAATATCATTATGCATAATAATAGATACACGTAAAAAAAGAAAACACTGCAGATCATCATCATATTTACTTTTCCTTCAGTGGTTGAATTATAGCAGGAGATGGACAAAATACATCTAATACAATGCTTAATTACCCCTACTGTTAAGCAATACAGTTTTATTCAAGGTGGAATTTGAGTTAGGTCTAATTCCCACCTCTGCATCTTCTTATATCTCTATTCAAAGCAGAAAAGCCTACTAATGACATTTAATTTTTCAGGGCAAATAGTAATATCAAATGATCAAATAGTCTGTCACAGTTCTCTTCAATAAAATGATTAAACTGAGTTTGTGAATCTCAGGTTTTATGCTTTGGATCATTTAAGTGTCCTTCCTTCAGTGCTTTATAATCTTGACAAATTCTAAAATACAAAGCCAGCTGTATTGTACAATGATAAAATCATATCCCTCCATGGACTTGGTATTCTCCTTTTGAGCCCAAGGATCATATTCTCCTTGTTAGCCTCAACAGTACATTCTGACCTTATATTAAGTCTTCAGAGGTGAGATGGTGTACTTGCCTTGAAGATGTTTTCTTAACACAATCTCAAACAAGCTGTGTAAGACTGCATCTCTTAGCTCTAGATGTCATATTTTTTACAACTACTGACGTCACATGTAGTGAGAAAATGTTCAAACTTGTAACTCTTCAGTAATTTTTTATTAGTGGTCTGATAGGTGTGTATGGTGTAAAATTCAGTTTATCAAGAGTGTCACACGCTAAATATAAACCTAAAATATCTTTTTCTCAATTCATTGTTGAATTTGATTATTTCTGATAATAAACATGCATTTGTCTTTTAGATTTAGTTCCTGTTCCTAATGTTCATGGTCAGTGAAGTATCTGGTAATGAAGTTTGTGTTCAAAAGTATGCAACTGAAATAAATATTTAAAAAGATCAGATGTTGGAGCAGCAGGTAAGATAATTTACTTCAGCCGTATATGACATGTTGAATTAACTCTGTCTTGTCTGTAAGCAAGCAGCCGTGTCTAGTTTTTCAATAAGCAATGCCTCTATTTTACTGCTCATTTAATAAATAAGTGCTAGAATACTGCTTCAGGTGTATTTGCATGACAGTTGACATTTCAAAATACTGACAAAGTGACGTATCTTGAGTAAACACTTCTAAATGAATTGGCTATTTCCAACTTTTTTTTTTTTTATATATAAACAGCAATAAGAATACAAGTACACTGCTGTCATTATTGGCATTTGCAGAAAAGGTTTTCAAAAAGTGGAAGTTGAAAAAAGATTTAATGAGGTGTTACATCAATGCATTTTAGATTAGCCAACAAAAAACTTGACATTTACACCAGTCAGGTTTGCTATGAAGAGCAGACAGATAAAAGTACTAAAAATCATCAGGTTTTACATTATTACAGGCCAATGCTTATCACTGAGCAAGATATCGCTTGTTTGTTTCTTTTTACTTGCTTTAGAGTCTAGGAGAGACCAGCAAAAAAATTTTCACAACTACTTGTCAAGTTTTCTGCAAACTGAATTTTTAAGATTAATAAATGTTTTACAAGGAAATGCCATATAACACAGATAAGTGAGCTTATAGTTTAGATAAACCACCATTTAAGAGACAAGGATTTCTTTCCTTTTTTTTTTTTTTTTGTATCATTTCTATTTGTTGTAGGCTTCAGGTTACTGAAACTTTTACTTTTTTTTGAAGGATATAGCTGACAAAATATCTTATTTTTCTACTATTTCACTTTTTATAACAAACTTTGTTAATCATTCCTTGATATTTGCTCTTTTTCAAAGTAGCAGTTTTCTTTTTCTGTCTGTTTGGCATGCATTTCTGGGTTATAGGAAATCATTAAAAAATGCAATGACACATCTTTGAGAGAGATACATTTTGGAAATTTGAGGTCTCCAGTTCTCGTGTCCTTTAAACATATATTTTAAAGCATGGTGACTTACAACCAAATCTTTTAAAGGAAGAAAGAAATTATAAAGTTCTTCAGAATTAAAACATGTTCTTACAATTTGATTAATAAGAATGTTATGGTACTACATATATCTGTATCATACTAAACATGCTTCTTCATACAACAACAACAACAAAAAAAAACACCCTCTAAATAAATACTGAATACCATTGTCTTGTACTTCTTCTATCACCATAAGACAAAATATCTTAGAATAGGAACTGAAAACCCAAGTCCTTAGGTGAAGAGGCAGGTATAAAACTTCTTTGCAGTAATAACATGGAGCAGTTGTGCATGTCTGCAAGATGACTGCCAAAAGCATTTTCTCTCTTGACTTCTGGGGCTAATTTTTCCTAATATGGAGTTAGGAACCCACAGTGAAAACAAGCTCCTCTATCTGATGATGTCTTTACCTGAGAATATAAAAAAAATAATGAAAATAAAAAGCACTAAAGGAAAACGCTCAGTTTTGACATTGTTAGTGCATGCACAGGATTATGATGACTAGTTGATAACATCACTATCAGGAAGGCATCCATTTGCTAGGAACCAGGGATTCATTAAAGGGCTTGAAGAGACAATAGAACAGCAGATGGAGGACGACTTGAGTGTTGTTAACCAAGTTTTGACTGGAGCAAGTGCTGCAATTGAGACCTCTTTTTTTTTTTTTTTTTTCTATTCTTACAATTAAAAAAATGTTAAAAATTTTCAGATGTGAATGAAAAATAGGGATATTAATTCAAGTTGCTGTTCTTCAAAATTGTCAGACCAAGGAGACCCAGATATCTGTTAGTAACATTTAAAGAATTTGAAGTTATGATCAGGATTGTGAGTTGCTACACATCCCATCCTGGTTCTGCAGGTTAACTTCAAACAGTGGTTGATTGCAATTGTATATGGAACGAATTGAATAACCTCTCGAAGTAGGCATTTCCCTGTTAAAATGAAAAGTAGATTAAAATGAAGTGGACCTTCACAAATGTGAAGGGAAACACACAGTAGAAAATGATGCTAAATGGTTGATTTTGGTTTTGGTTTGGTTTGGTTTGGTTCGGCTCCGGTTTATGCTTTTGATCAGATATTAGGATAGATAGATCATCTATTTGCATTCTGTGTCTGTTCAGCTGCCACAGAAAAATATCTCTGATCTGACTGTTGGAAAGACCAAGAATCACCTAGTATGGATAGTTAGGAAAATGTCATGAAATAAAATCAGACATGAGGGAAAAAAAATAAGAATACTTAAGAAGGCAATTCAGCTTTGATCGTTGTATCTATCTGACAGAAGGGTGTGGATCATAAGAGAGATTCCACCTTATCTTCTCTATTGTTGCTTAAATTCAGCTACTTTTTTGGAGAGTTTTCTGGCAGCAGAGAGAAATAATAGTTTTCAGACACAATTGTAATTGTAGTCTAAAAACTGAAAAAGACACTGAAACAGATGGCAGAAGCTTACAAAGTTCCACCTTATAGACACTGCCCTCCTAAAAACCCCACATTTAATTTACCTCCTTTGAACTCCTTTCAATTCTATTCAGTTTTCTGAAAACCTTTTTATTATTCCTCTGCATACTTCTTTATCTGTATCTGTATTTCTTTTGAACTGGCTATTGCATCAAACATGTTCTTTTTTCATACGGTCTTGCTCAGATAAGGAGGGCAAAAGGAACTTAAAACCAAGGTTCCTAAGTTATTTTTGTATCTAATACCTATTTTACCTGAACTGAGAAATTTTGGCCTTTGGCTAAACTGAAATATTAACTTCCCATGAATATACTAGACCATTTGCTCACTCTTTTTCATTCTTTTTCAGTTACAGAAAAGCTGCTGACACTACCAGAGCTCAAAGAATTTCTCATGCATTTAGGTGACACTTTGGAGATCTTGGCTACGTTGATAATTCTGGCCCATATTTCAGAGGCCTGCACTTCAGAATTTTGATGGCAGCAATTTTGGTTTGGTCAGTTTGGTATCCATGAAATTGTTCCTTTAAAATCCCCTAAAATCCATGAATCTTAGACAATTTAGTGGATGTAGAAAGCAAAATTTCATTTCTATGGGCGTTTTAAATTTTTCCTTTATGGATTATTTATTGGAACAACTTCTGTAAGTGCTACACAGAATCAGTAGACATTACCTGAGGTTGAGCACTCTGCTGGAGCAGCTGTATGGTTTGCAGCTTTTTATTCAAATCAATTAGAATATGTACTGAGACAACTGAGATGTTTTAATAGGGAGCTTTAAATAAGGAGCTTATGACTGACTATAAGCTCAGTCATACATCTGCAGATTATTCCTATTGCTATTATTGAAAAAAAAAACCCTGAATTTTAACCAAATTTTTATGGGGTACATATGAGCAGATTTGGTGCATAAGGCATATGCTTGAACATGTATGTATGCTTATAGCATGACTCATTCAGGTGATCATCACTTATTGCTGAGAATTAACAAAACAATTCCTAATATCTCAATGAATTGTTTATAGCTCATAACAAACAACAGCTACTCAAGGTAGCTGTTCTAAATTTCAGAGTTTTGTTTTTTTTTTTTCCTGTAAGCACTGTTTTCTTTCTCATTCTGCTTCTGAATATCATCTTTCATCTTCCAATTCCAAAAATACTTAACACATTTTGAAGATCTCTGTAGAGATCAAAATGACTGAGGCATATGCTGGTCTTTAAAATTACCTAAGAGCTTGTCTTTCTCCCTGTACTGTACCTTAATCACAAGCATCAATGGTTAGGTTTTTTTTTTTTTGGTTTTGCTATTGATTAGAGCCTTTCAGCATCAGATTTCCTCTTACTGCAGTGAATTAAAATCACTGTATATGATGCCATCGCATGCAGCAGGACTATAACGCCAAATTACTTCCAAAAATGAACTTTTCTGTAAAGGAAGTATGTTATTACAGTACAACATAGTGCAACTGTTATGATGGCTTTCAATCTTTTCTTAATCAAGCCCTTTTCAAAAATGTATGATTGAGCTTGATAATCTACCATGCGATAAAATTGGTTAGACAAACTTTAGACAGTTAGAAATGTATTAAAATTATTAAATGTGTGTAAATTTTCAGTACACACTGTGTTTATTCAAGATATTCTTGATATATCTAAAGCACAATTTTAATTTCATTTTCATTTGTTGAAGGTATAAATAAAAAATACAGGACTCTAAAAATATGTAGACCTTCAGTTTGTTTGTATTTCAATAGCTAATAGCACTGGAAATACAGAATTTCAAAGTATCCATATCCTGGTAGAATCCTGCGATTAAATAGCACCTCTTGGCTTCCTTTTGTTTTTAAATTAAGAGCTTTGAATTAGTCAGAAAAATTGATTAAATATTCATATGCTAACTAAGAACATCTCTGTTACAATAGTTCTGCACCTTGCATACTGTATGTAAAATAACCTTTATTCATTTTCCAGGGGATAAGAAAGTCACCTTTCAGTTTGCTTAAGTACTTTTGGAGAACACATTAGCTGTTTCAATCAGTTAATTCATTTCAAAACAACAGCAAAGAAGAAATGTCTTCAGATCTTCAAAAAATTTCAAAACTCAATCAATAATGAGCAAATTCTTCTAGAGTTTCCAGAGCCATTAGTAACTGTATTTTCCCAGGTGGACAATGTTAATTTCTGTATTCTATGTACATCTACTAAAACAATGAATAATGTGTATGAACTCTGAAGAGGACTTGTCATGACATGAAAATGTCCTATATAAGGAAATAAAAAAACTGTCCTGGATTCCATCAACAAATTGACACATCATCAGGATAATGGTTCTTAAAACATTTAACGAGACCATTTCTATGTTCTTTCAGATAAACAATAACCAAAAAATGAAAAAAAAAAAAAACCAACCCGTAACTTTGTAAAGATTTGGTTTCTTGTCTTTGTGGAATGAAAAAATTCTGAAATATCTAGATTTTGGCAAATCTAGAAAAAACACTTTTAATTTCTTGCAGGTTTCTTTTTAAAATTAAAATGTTATTGTTAATTAAAATAAAAGCAATGGTAAAGAGTCCTAGTACTAAAATGATTTATATACCAGCTAATAAGAAAAGGGAAGGGGAGAAAAAGTAACAGAAGACAGATACTCCCTGCATTTAATTTCTGTTCTAAAATAACATCATTCTTAGACAGCATTTTTCATGCAGTTCACAGGATTTTTATTTTTTTATTTAAATATAAATATGATAGCTTGAATGACACCAGCTATTAAATTGACTATTGTTTAGCCAGTTTGATAATCATGGACTACAGTATTTTGATCCATTAAAAAAAAAAAAAAAGGAAATAAAAGCCAACTTTGATGATATTTTGTTCACTCTTAAGTACGCTTTAAGAGTAAAATCAAACAGCTATTTTAGAGCAATCAGTGCATTGTTAATCACAAGACTTATCTTGGGATGTGAATGAACCTAAAATTAGTTTTCATTTATGAATTTCTGGGGAGAGTCAAAGCAATAATATGAGAAGCTGAAAAGGATTACAATGTGATTTGAAATATGCTGGGGACAAACTCTTCATTAGGGACTGTATCTATAGAACAAGGGGTAACGGGTTCAAACCTAAACAGGAGAGATTTAAATTGGTTATGAGGAAGAAATTCTTTACTGTAAGGGTGGTGAGGCACTGGAATGGGTTTGCCATGGAAGTTCTGAATGCTCCATCACTGGCGGTGTTCAAGGCCAGGTTGGACATAGCCTTTGGTGGCATGGTTTAGTGGGAGGTGTCCTTGCCCATGGGAGGGGGTTGGAACTAGATGACCTTCAGGTCCTTTCCAACCCTAACTATTCTATGATTCTATGAAATGTAATAATCAGTTAAAACTTCACAATGTCTTCTCCCTGTTTTATGACATTCAGTTTTTGTAACTGAAATTAAAAAAGGCAGGCATATGGAACTTTTTTTTTTCTTTATTTTACAGCTCTTTTCTGATTTTCAGAATAACATTATAAATTTGGTTTGATCTATCTTGACAAATCTCATATTATTGACCAGGCACTTCAACACCTCACACAATCTTTTTTGACTCTACAAAACTTCTATGCTTCACCCCGTGTGCCATTTTCTGAACAAAGGATTCCTGTAGATAATGTATTCCTTCTTTTCTCCTTCTTTTCTCAAACTTAGAATAATTTAATAATCCCTGAGATCATTTAACAGTGTTCTTACCTTATTTTTCCATGTCAGAGTATGCAAAAGCTGTTTTCTGTTTTACATTAACACTGAGGTTCTTGGGCATTTACCTTTATTCCCTATATGAAGTACAAAAAGTCCACCTGTTGCTTTGGAATAATCTTCAGAGACAGAAGAAGTATTTTCCCAGTTTGGATTGCATACAATTACCTTTAATGCTTACAATCACAAATTCTTTTTATTAAAGAAAACATTCTTAAACAATTAAACTAGAGCTAACTACTATAACTACCTAACAAGTTATGTAATATAAATTTCTCTCCATTCCCTAAGTTTATGCCAAAATACTCTGGCCAAATCCGATAGCTCAGAAATTGAATTTGGCCTGATGTCACTCCATCCCAGCACCCCCTCCTTCAGTTCTAACAGAGTGGCTATACTATCTTCCAAAGAAGGTTAAATTGAATAATTTTCAACCTGAATTAACAACGCAGTCGCCATTTTTTGTAGTTTAATTGTAGAAATCTAAAGAATTATGCAATTTGGAGGAAGGACTTCTATGACATTTTGCTGACAATATCTATATTTCCCTCTTTAACTTTTTCTGTTATTTGACTACATTACTGTAATTTTCTCGATGAGAGGGGTGGCTGCACTGCAGAGCTCAGAGTGTAGAGACCGCCTGTGCTGGTCTTGTGAGGGGAAAGTGCAATGGGCAGGGCTGCACTTGGTACTCCCTGGTGGAAGTCCTCTTGCAGCAGGTGGCTGAGCTGCAGGACGTTGTCAGTAGGCTAAAATATGTCAGGGAAGCAGGGGGGAAGCAGGGAGGAAGCAGGACTGCTTACCCCAGGCCCAAACTGTGTAGGGCCTCAGGCATCCACTGAAGCACACAACGGGAAGAAGGAGGCCATTAACACAGGAAGCTCAATTGGGACTCAATTTAGTAGGCCAGGACTATTGGGGGCAGGTGGAGCTGGTCTGACAAAGAAAGGGAAGAGTGCATTTTGCAGGAGGCTTGCCAGACTGGTCAAGGATGCTTTAAATTAGACGTGTTGGGGGAGGGGGGCATCATTCCATCCCAACAAACCCAGTCACTTGCCAATACCTATAATAAATGTTCAGAGCAATGTAGAGATACTCCATCTGCTTCAGCCAATAAGCCGGCATCAATTGGAGCTCAGCTCAGATGCTTCTATACAAATGCCCGTAGAATGGGGAACAAACAAGAGGATTTAATATGTGCACATTTACGGGGGTATGATATCATAGGCATCACAGAAACATGGTGGGATGGCTCCTATGACTGGTGTGTTGGAATGGAAGGTTAAAGGCTCTTCAGGAAAGACAGCCCCGGCAGGCGGGGAAGGGGGGAGTTGCTATTTATGTTAGGGATAGTCTGGAGAGTATGGAACTCTAGGAATAGGTGAGTAGTTGAAAGACAGTTTGTGGGTCAGGGATAAAGGAAGAACAGTAATGGGAGACATTACTGTGGGGATCTGTTACAAACCACCAAGAGGACGCGGTGGACAAAGTGCTCTATAGAGAGACAGAAGCAGCCTCATGCTCACAGGCTCTTGTTCCCATGGGGGACTTCAACCACCCTGACATCTGTTAGAGGGATGGCAAGGCCCAGCACAAGCAATCCAAGAAGTTCCTCAGTTGTGTGGAAGACAACTTCCTTCTGCAAGTAATAGAGGAGCCGACAAGGAGAGGTGCCATGCTTG
>JAOEHX010028129.1:0-12565 GCA_025448015.1 Bolborhynchus lineola | reverse complement strand
GAGGGCGGGGGAGAGAAGAGGAGGGGGAATCTACAGAAACAGAGCATTTCTGTTAGTTTTCATAACAAAAATAACCCCAAAACAACCCTGATATATAAGAATCTGACCTCAACTGCAGCATCTCCAAAAAGCACACTTCAGACAGCTTGAAGACTTCTAAATTAATGGCTATGTGTCTTCATTTTCTTCTCAAAACGAGGTAAAAATTAACTTGCCATCCTGTTGAACTGTGTCTTTAGGATGATGCTATGTTGGGTGCCCTCTCAGTTGCCCAAAGCCTTTAGTTTTCTTATGTGAGGGATACTAATAACTAGCTTCGGTAAGTTAATGCATATGTGGCCCAAACATCTGATTTCTGTGCCAAATCCAAAACCCCATGAGTCAATGCAGAGACCTCAAAAAGCCACAGTAGGAATTTACTGGGTTTGGAAGTGACATGACTGGGATACACGTGCTCTAGCGCTGGTCACAGCTTGATGACCATACGCTTGCATATCTGATTCAATGACTATTCCAGGCTTTACAGTTTTGCAAATTACTCTTCGTCATCCTGTAACTACTCCTGCTCTCAAAAAAAATACAAAGCAAGTAAACAACAAAACCCTCCAGAGTATTTGACCTTAGAGTTAGACCCCCTTTGCGGTAGTTTTGGAATCAGCTGTATGTATGATTAAAGAAAGGAGACAGTTCTTTAAATAACCCAGCTGGAAAAGGATATTTTTGGTCAATGATCTATTTTTATGCCTGCTCTGCTGTTTCTCATGAAGCTTGATGACAAAGACCTGTCCTTCAAAGCTAGCCTATGGTTTCTGAATTACCATTTTCAATTACTTTCTCGAGGCAAAGTCCACTGTGGTTTTGTTTTTGTGGGTGGGAGCTCTATTACAGGGAGTGAAATACTTTCTAGCTTAGTTTTGCTTGTTTTTTATAAGGAGAGAAACACAATACGCATTATTAAAGGTTCTTTTCAGAAAATTATCTAAAAGTTAAAATAAGAAGTCTGAATTACATTACAGTATTTATGACACGTGTTGAAACTGTTGACTACATCCATTTTAGTTAACAAATTTATTTTATGTCACTCTTAATCAGTAGAGGTATATTTTTGTTACTATTATTGATTTTGCAGCCATGCCAGTTAATGCTATTATCTTGGATAGTACATTCTGAACAGTTGCCCTTACAGACATTTTAAATAAAAACAAACATCAACTGGGAACTCAAAATGAAATCAGATCACTTTATGAATCTGAAAGAACAACCTTCATACTACACCACATAGTCTTCTTTGCATGACCTATCTTTTTACCCAACTTTGGTGATACACAGACCAAGCTTGACAAACTATGGGGGAAGAGTGTATAAATCAGATGAAATTGGCATACCGAATAATTCTTTTTTAAGTGAGGAACCGAAAGTTCTTATCATTGTTAGTTAAAGACTCAGATATCGTGATGGGAAATATGATCTAAACTTGAAGATGGGTACACAGGCTTCATCTATATTAAGACAAATAAGCTATGCCTGGCCTAAACACAATCATTTTTTCCTCATCAAGGTGGAACAATAGATAATGCTCAGACTGAACTTTTATTCAGTGGAGATATGTTGCATAACTGATATCATAATGTCAGACTTGTAGAAATTCAGGACTATGCAGGATCACATATTTCAGGAGGGTGGGTATTGCCACACTTACCTACCTGCACTTTGATGCCATACCACAAATCCCTACTTTTTCAGCCCCTCCATACTCTTTTGTTCTGAACACACTGCCTTTCACAACAAGGTGGTCTGCGGTCTCCTGGTGGTAGAAAACACTAAGGGAATAGGAAGATCCATCAGTTTCAGTTCAACCCCCACAACTTGGAGATGGCTTGCAAAGAATAAAACTAAAGGCACTACATAACAGAAAGTTTGACACTAGGTTAGACAGTTTTCACCTGACTAAAAAATACCCAAACAGTATTTGTTACTCTGGCCACTTGGAAAGCTTACAAGCATGAGCAATACCCTTTGAAAGCCCCTGATTTCACAGGTCAGTACCCTCAAGGTATCATAAACTTAAGGTACTCGGGGTTCTAGATGTTAGAAGTCTCTTAATTATGGGTTCAGTTAACAAGCTCACACCTCTGCTCCTATTGGAACTTGCCTCACCTGAATAAGGACTGGAGGAACAAAGGTAATTTTGTATATGAATCTACTAGTTATCCAGACTCATTTTTAAGTCAAAGAATTTGTTTTTCTTAAAGAGTAGGCTCAGTTCAATTTAGTGCTTCTTTCTTCACTATTTTTCTCCTTTCCAATCACAGAAAGAGGAAGAAAACAAAAAATACTCAGTGTTTTGTTCCAGCCTTATGTGCATGAGATTTAATTTTATCAGGTTGTGGTTTCCTTTCTTTACCTAATATTAGTTTAATCATAGAGGAACACCATAGAGCAGATTCAGCAGTAGTAGATAGAGTAGTTCAGTATTCAAGATTCACTAATTTTATGTGAAAATATACATGTACATGAGTGTGTGTGTGTGTGTGTGTGTGTGTGTGTGTGTTCAGGACATTACATTCATTCTTCATTTCTATATACAGATATAACACAAACCTGTAAATGAATTCAGGAGCATTATGGTCTCATAAAGAGAATAAAGAGTTACCCTTTCTCCTCAGGTCAGAATAAAGGGAATGCCCTGCATTATAATACAAGGAACAAAGAACAACTTTTTTCTCAATGCTCACTTCCCAGTAGTATAGGACTAATTAATAGGTGGGAAAGCGAAGGTAGGCAGTGTTATTTGTGAGGCTAATTAAGATATGTGGCAGAACAAATGGGTGATTTTAGAGGTTTGTACAGCTAAACAATTTTATGAGTAAACATAAAATTTTTCTTTGTCATCAGTTACGTTTTGTGAGATACAGACTCTTTAGTTAATCTCTCCAAGACTGATTTTGATTTATCTCAGAGGAAGGCTGGGGAAAAAATGCAGATGTGTGTTTGGAAAAAAACACCACCTTGTTCCTTCTAGTTTCTGGTAACAAAGTAAGTGCACTGATTTGATCTTTTACACATGCCTCTATGCCCTCTCCATTTCGTCTATTACTGAAGGAGGTGGAGAAGTGAATCTAAATGTCCATTCCACTTAATTCACCACAGATTTAAAATGCAAGAAAACTCTCACAAAGAAAACTCATTGGTCTAAAAGACTTGTTCATCAGCATATAGAAATTCTGTGGCAGGAGCCAAGAACAGAGCTTGGCTCTTCCAAGTGCCCATCCACTGCATTAATAAATAAGCACAACTGAACAAAGCTTACCTGCCTTTACCTGCCCTTTGAGGACAGCCTCCTCAGAGCCTCAAGCTACTTGGGCTCTAAGGAGCCTGTCCTCATGTTACTATAGCAAGTTCCCAGAGACCACTATTTTCCCAGCCCAGCACACCCAGTTCAGTATCTTTCCTTTTGTTCAAACAGAAATGGACATTTTTCCAAGAGAAAGCCTAGGAGATTTTAGGTGTCATTTCAGTTTTCTTTTAGAAAGGGAGCATGTCTCACATAAAAGCAATGTTGAGACTTTTATTAATTTTGAAGCTAGTAAGTACTATAAAGGGGTGGAAAATTTGGTGAAAGATTATTCAAAAATCTAGAAAAAAATGCTACTTTGATCCCTTATTTGCAACAATGAATTCATAAGCCAAATATCAGAAGAGCCTCTTGGATATCTCAGCCTGTACACCTAAGTATGTCAAGCTCTGTCCAACGTCAATCCTGATGTATACCGAATATAGGATTCTTGTTAGTGCCTCTACAATACACCTAGCAGTTCACCTGGTATGACAAAGTTGTGAAAGGACAGGAAGCTCTGCTAAAGGGGCCCGTAGTACATTTTACAACAGCTGAAGCAGAAGACAGCTCTAGCCTTGAAGTACAACCTTGCTCATTTTCACACTCATGCCACTTTGTGCTACAGGGCTTGGAGCAACCTGTCTAGGGGAAGGTGTCCCTTTCTGTGGCAGCAGTTTGGATCTGGATGAGCTTTAAGGTCCCTTCCAACCCAAATCAACCTATAACACTCCCATTCTCCTTCTCCTGGTGCACAAATACACCTGAACCAAGCAAGCAGCTTGTTCCATTGACCACAACAGTGCCATTACCAGCACATGCCTAATTGCCATTATGTGCCAGGTCTGTCTGTTGCCACCTCAACTGCATCCTACCAAAAGCATTCCCTTGTTGCTATCAGGTGCCCAGGTGCGCTCCACAGCAGGAGCTCGGCTGTGCTGCTTGGCGTGATCTCCCCCTGACAAGAGGGATGGATTTGGGCACAGGGATGCATGTAAAGGAAGGGATGATGTTGGCTGCAGATGCTAAATAAACAATTTTTTCTTACAATAAACCCTGGCACCTGTTCTCACCATGTCATGGCCCATGATGGCTGACTGTCTACCAAGCATGACCAAATGATTAGTAGAGCTGTGTTGGTGTATCTCAGCAGTAATGGGGGCTCTCTTTCCATTTGCCTTCTATTGAAATCTAAGTGCTCCATTGGCCTGCACATTTTCAGCTTGAGGAATTCACTATTGCACACTTCTTTTCCCCTTCCTTTCTCAGGCCAGAGCTTTCCCCAAAAGTCAAACGACTGTTTCTGGCTTTTTTCCCTTTCTGTGAGGTTTATTTTTCCTCTCTCTTTCTAGCCAGAAAATGTTGCCCTGATGCATCTGTTTCAAATGACATTTCAGTATAAGTTTGGGTCTATGTGTATTAGACAGCAAACACTCATGACACCTATCTTATTTATTTATGCGGAAGAAAAAACATCCAGTTGTCTAACATCCCTCAACTAATGATATCGGGGAAAATACATTTTCAAATTCAGAGGCAACAAAAGCATTCAATTCATATTCTCCAGCAAACAAATGGCACCACATAGATAAAATACAAAACTATTCAGCTATCATTAAAAATGTGACAGTCATCTAAAGTAGGAAATTCAACAATGTGGCTGTTGCATTTTGTCTTTAAATATTTACATGGTACGGAGATAGGATTAGGCTATGCTAAATGTGAGTTTTCTTGGAGATGTTCTCTTTCCCTCGTCAAAGTAACACCCAGTCAAACAGAAGGGACTTTGGTCATTTGTCTGGCACTTCTAGATGTCTAGAGGCTTTTATAGATCACCATAGGGCAATACACTCAGGGTAGTTATTGTTATAAATCCCATAAAGAAATAAAGGCACCCTATACAAGAACCAAAGCATACATTGTTTTTAACAGGCGCAAGTTTAGGCATACATCTGTGCTGTGGTTCAGTAGCAGAGCAGCAAAGCAACATCTGAGTCTGGAGTCTAGTTCTGTTTCTGTGACAGGTTTTACTTTTCTGCCTCCATTTTCTCCATAAAACAAGGATAACCTCTTTCCATCTTGAAATAAAGCTATCATTAGCCATTTGACTTGTAGAACAGTCCACAAAAGTCTCTTTGATGAGGTCCCTATTATACTAGATGCTGTACATAGAACCACATGCTATTATGATGTGGGTGTGGGGTGCTATTAACAATACATTAAGACACTTTGAAACTATTAAGCAGAAGAGTTATTCTAAAATTCTTATTAATTTCCTCCATTTTAAAAAAAACAACAACCTGAATGAATAGATAAGGAAGCTATTCACAGAATGCCAAAACATCCTTCTGGCTCCACAAATACACAAATGCTGTGCTGGTTGCTCTGCAGGGTAATGAGGAAGTAACCAGCGATAGTGTGTTCTTTTACTGACTCTGCCACTGACTTTACCGGTAACCTTTTTTAAACCAGTTCATTTCACTGGGGTCCATCTTATTTATCACTCAAGTGGATAGAGTATATCACAGAACACAATATGGTTTAATTAAAGAAGACCCAGCCTAGAGAGATTTTAACTGGGTTTGAGGGCAGGAGTGATTATTGCACTTGATAGACTTGGGAAGTGGAGGGAAATTATAATTTTTTACTTATGTGCAAATTTGACATTATTGTTAACATATATTCCCCCAGAGCCTTGATGGACATATTTCTGAAAAATGAAATCAATAAGTGATTTAATATTTGTCAAGTGTTTTGGGATCTTTATTTGAAATGAGTGTTAGAAGAGCAGCATCTTACTCTCAACTCCTTAATGTGCAAGCATGCCTTCTATTAATACTAGAACCCTTTGGAACCATCAGAGTTTATCAGCTAAATACATATTTTGGCACATTAACTAATTTTTGATTACCCAATTAGACTTTAACAGCTCCATCTATCCTGTAAATTTTTCTTAATGTGCAGATTATGGACCCAATAGAACTTAATGGAGCTCCTTACAGTGTTCCGAGTTGATGCAGCTGGCACATGGACACTAACATAAGTATTTTCCTTCAGAGTGAGAATTACACACCTATCTTCCCATGTTGCTAATGGATGTTATGGCCTAAGTTGTCCCTGGGCACTGAGACAACACAAGAGACCCAAATGTAATCCACTTTATACCATTTTATATGTTGGCTCTCATACACCTCCACTTCAGCTGTTCCATATCAAAAGTACATTTCCTGAAGTCAACTGAGTCACAACTACACAAATCAAAACCCAAGGCTATTTTACCTATACCTACTCGTGGTAAACCATGATGGTCATGAGCAGGTTACCTAGTGGATGACCTGTGAGAAGCTGCTAGTGAAGGTTGCTTCCCCTCAGCTAATATTTGGCATGTAGCTACAAGCTGGAGACAGTGTCTCCATACCACATACTGGTTGGTGTAGAATCATAGAACCACAGAATCATAGAATGGTTTGGGTTGGAAAGGACCTTAAAGATCATTCCAACCCTCTGCCACGGGCAGGGATGCCCCACACTAAATGACATTGCCCAAAGTTCTGTCCACCCTCACCTTGAACATTGCAAGGGATGGAGCATTCACCACTTCTCTGGACAACCTGTGCCAGTGCCTCACCATCCTCACAGTAAAAAACTTCTTCCTCATATCTAACCTGAACTGTCCCCATGTTCTCTCCTACCCCACTGTCTCTCAGAAGACAACATACAGGCTGAACTCAGCACTGGGGCAGGACTTTTCCTCCCCTTTTGTAAAAATGCCATGCCACTTATCTGATTGAATTTTCCCTGATATACTGTCCAGCTCCCGACCCATTCCCCATGCTCTTTGCTGCTGAACTACGCATTTCCTGATGAAAACACAGATGCTTAAGAGCCACTGGAAGAAAGAAGATTAGTCAGATCACTGGGACAACAGCTACAGAGTAGAGAGCCAGAACAAAGCAGCTAGCAGAGAGAAAAAACACTGAAGTAGCAAATCTGCATCCTTTAGCAGAGAGGCTTAATGCATGGTATGGGTTTAGTGCTAACCCTGTTGGCACAAGTCTCAATACAGGACCTTTGGTTCGAACCAGCAATAATTAACTGCTAGAAATGAAAAGCACAGCTATAATATACATTCTGCTTCTCTGGCATTACACCTTGATCTGCCAAAATATCCAGCTACATATGTAACAAATGAGGGCTTTCAATGGGCTGTCTCCTCTGCTGAAAACAGATCAAACTACTGCCATTAGAAAGCAGATTAAAACCAATGAGAAACAAGGAAAGACTGCATTCACACACACAAGGACAAATACTTTCCACATTAAAGTAAACACTTATAAAGTTATCTAATGCACTGTTAATTCAATTCTTTTTTGAATCTTTCTCTTAGCCTGTGCAGTTAAGGTGCTTTGAGCCATTCCCAGTTTCACTTTCTTTCTTTCCTCACAGGCTGCAAGCACAACACTGGAATGTTTCCACATCATGAAAACACTTCACTTACCATTCCTTCCCTGTTGAGATATTCCTTTTCTACTTGAGATATTCCTTTCCTACTGCTTTTGCAGTAGACAAAAGTCATGTTTTTAAATTTTGTTTCCTTACAATGCTCCTTTAATAAAGTGTGCTCATGCCTCTTGAGGAAATCAGCTTTCCCTTTTCTGCATGTGGTCTCACCCTGCCAGTGCTTTCATTATTTTCCTGCACAAAGTCCTTCCCTGATGTCTTTACTCGGAGCAGCGCTGACTGTTCATGAGGAGCACAAGTTCAGCCTGTCCTGCTGCCACTGGATTCCTCCAGATGATCCCTTTCCACTCTCTGGAATAGATTTTGGAAGAGACCCACCTTGAAGATGGTTTAATGTCACTTAAAAACCCCAAACAAACATTGAAAGTGCTGCCTGGGAAAGTACTAATATTGCTGCTAAATGCAGAGATAGAGTTACTTTGTTCTATATTCTGCATCCTATCACTCAGTGTACTTCTTTTCACAAGAGACAGTACACAATGCTTTGCTTAACAAAAAGAGTTTTACTCTGTACCATGGTTCTCACAAGATCTTTTCCACTTCAGTATTACATCTCATTTCCTGTGACAGAGCTCAAGAAAACTCAACACAAAGGCAGACAGTCTCAAAATCCTGGCATCAACAGCTGCCAACCAACCCTATCGCCGTGTGTGCTATGCCTCTCTGTGGAACAGGCCCTGAACAGGCGTATTTACATCACCAACCACGTCAGCAGTGGGAATAAAAAACGTGGGTTTTGTGTAAGCAAAACTTGTAAAAAGTCGTAACAACAAAAAACACATAGCAGCTACTGCTGAGAGAAGAAAATGAAATCTTTTCTAATGTGTCTACATGGTTAGACAGTTTCATCTGCTGTTGGAACAACTTACCGCTCATTAAACCCTGTGCTGCAAAAAGATCCTATATGTTGAGATCTCACTCTTGGCTTTTTGTTGTAAAGTTCACCTGTTTTCTAAGTTATCATTCCTACCTAATTTCTTCTTCCATTTCACTTGTGGGACCTGACCTTCCTGGAAAAAACTCTGGGTGCCTGAGTAGGTATACTCCTTTTACTATGCTTTGTTTGCATGAGGAAAAACAAATGAAGGTATGTATTTTTAATCGCACACAGCAACACAGGTGGGCATAGCTCTAATAGCCCCTTTTTTGCTATTTATTGCAGGCTGTGCTAACACCCTCTCTGTAGTTCTTCTAACTACAATTTGCACGCACAGAATGTGTGCATGTTAACTTAGCAGCCACAAATTAGACACAGATCATGGTATCTGTGCTGCCAGCTGCTGCTCTGCACATCCAGCCATGCAGCTCCAGGGACAAGACTGAGATTGTGACTGCAGTTGTGCTAAACCATGGGCACTGCACCAACTGTCCCATGAAAGGGAGGCTCCTCTGAGAAACCCATGTATTGAAAATCCATCCCACTGCTACTGCAGCTCTAATTGCAGCTGGAATATGTCGGGCATACAGAGAGTGGCAGAAATTGCTTTAAAAGTTTGCCTGATGGTTTAAGATTTGATACTGGGCACAAAGTACCTCCCACTTCTCAGGCAACTGGTCAGATGTAGTTCCAGGGGTACTAACTATTATCTTCTGGGGTCATTATGCCAAATACATTGTTCCCACTGAACTAATATAAAAAACCCAAACCGAAAACCCCCACAACTATCATTTCAATGTTTAGGAGTGGGATGTCTGGGTTGTAAGTAATACACTACCTAAGTTTTCAACAGTATTTTTGTTAATTAACTTACAGCACTGTACACCAGGAGCTAGTACCATTTATTTCTGGTTTACAGATGGGGAAATGACACAGAGATGAAATAACTCTTAACATGGGTATGATCTACCATAGAGAATCCTAAAATCAAATGTGAATATACAGCGAGAATTTCTACTGAAAAATAAGCTTTAGAAAAAGAATTCAGGAATGGAAGCTAATTCCCGTAGAAATGAGTACCCTGTTTTTCCAATGATTCTGCTGGAAACACATTTCTGAAATTGCTTTTCCAGCCCTTTGGGGAAATCCATTGGTATTTTTATTTATCAGGAAAACTTTTAAATGCAGAAGTAGGAGGTAACATTGCTTCATCTAGAGGAATGCACAGTAGATTGGAAAAGCATTTCCTCAGCAGAGGATTTCAGTGTCTCACTGTAACACATTCTCGATTCAAATTATAAACATGCCAAGCTTACACCAAGTAGCCCGTTACATACATTAGCAGCCAAACACTATATGGAAAACCTCTGTTTCCCATGCTCTGCCAAACCACATTTTGCCTACTGACACCTCAAACAGAGTCCCATTTGGGGCTGAATTCGCCAAAAAATGTGGCAGTTCTCTTTTGAGCTTCCTCCAAAGATAAGCATGGGACACCACTCAGAAAAAGCATGCACAAGGGGTTTAAAAACACCCTCTCCCTGCCTTACCTGCCCTATGGACAGGGATGCACACACCCATGGGCTCTGCTGATCTGCTCTGGCTTGGTTGACTCTTGCCTGCCTTTGGCCTTAGGGAGCTTGTCTCTCCCTCTGGAGGCTTCTGATGCCATCCTGGGCTTTGACAGCATCGTTGGCCTTTGCCTTTCAACAACTTAATGAATGTACACAGACACACCGCCCAGTTTCATTCTTGCCTGTTGTAAAATATTGGCTATTATTTGCATTGGACTTTGCAGCTTTTCATAAAGAGCTTCTCCACTCTCCTCCCTCTCCTTTTACACATACCTTTGATCACACAGATTATTAGCAAGTTTCACAATTAAAGGCTTATCACTGAGTAGGCATCTCAGCATCCATTTAGATGAAATGGGGCAGTTACACCTTTCCAAAAGCACATCTTAGACTGGTGAATTTCACTGCACCACATAGCCTGAATGATGCAAAGCTGTAGTGATCTGGACATCTTTGGCATTTTGGGCCTTGCGTTACATCACTTAAGCTTTGAATTCTTATTGATGAAAAAGTGCTGATGCACTATTCCATGTAGACACAATATAAGGCCTGGCTGCTGAATGTCCTGGGTTCAGCAGTAGCAATAATTTCTCTCCTTCTTAGTAGCTGGTGCAGCGCTGTGTTTTTGACTTTCAGCCTGGGAACAGCACTGATAACACCGACGTTTTCAGTTGCTGCTCAGTAATGTTAACTCTGACCAAGGACTTTCTGAGTCTCATGCTCTGCCAGGGAGGCGGGGAAGCCGGGAGGAAGCAGGGACAGAACACTGACCCAAACTAACCAAAGAGGTATTCCATATCACAGCACATAATGCCCAGTATATAAACTGGGGGCAGTTACCCAGAAGGGCTAGATTCCTACTCTGGTCAACCTGGATATAGGCCGGAAGGTGGTGAGAGGTTTTATTCTCTTCCCTTGTTATTTCTCTTATCGTTATTATTATTTGTGGCAGCAGCAGTGGTTTGTGTTATACCTTAGTTACTGGACTGTTCTTATCTCAGCCCACGGGAGTTACATTCTTCTGATTCTCCTCCCCATCCCTCCAGGAGTGGGAGGAAGAAAAAAGTTGGGCGAGTGAGCGAGCGGCTGCATGGTTCTGAGCTACAGGCTGGGCTTAAACCATGACAATGAGCATACATCATATCTGCTGTGAAAAACAGCTGGCTCCACAAAGTTCAACTGCCTCTGCTTGGTTTCCAATACAATACCCATGACAGCTTTGTTCTCATTCAAAAGCACCTGTACTTGAAATATCCATCTCACAAACCTTAGAGTTGCATCTCTACTCACAGTCCAGGTTATCTCTCTACAAAGGACTGGATCATGTAACATGCATCAAAATCTATCTAGGAGCCTAAACTACCTCTGCCTAGTCTCTGCACAGCAACATTCATGCTATCAGGCTAAAGAGAGTGCTCACTGGCAGCACCACAATTTGCTCTTATGCAGAAAACAACATAGATATCCTCCAAAACTCCAAAGGCATCCTCTTGCACCTCCTGCAAGAGCTTGTTCCATGTAAAAGAAAACAATATCTTCCATCAGTCTCTTTCCATTCTCCCCACGGCAGGAGGGTTCTCTGAATCAGCAGTCTGTTCCTAGATACCTGAGCACTCCTCTGTGAAATGCCAAATTAGCACATAAACGCTAAGCACCATCACTGGACTGACCTGTAAGGTCTTTACTACCTCTGGAGTCAGGGACTTGAGAGCTAAAAGAATATACTAGACTTGGTCTAGTATTTCTGGGTGGCCCATAATTACTCTTTACTGTGGCACCTGCTGTACAGTTTAAAATAGGTTTATGGGTAAAATGCATAGAACATACTTCCAAGTTAGACATTTTCCCATCTCATTTACATATCTTCCATCCTACCACATACTAGATTGAGTCTTTTATTTCTTTTATTATCATACAAACATGTTGAGTACTCAACATTCCCTTCCCTGTTTTATCACAGTACACCAGGCAGTCTTCAGGACACAAGGTGCTAAATACAGCTCTGTGCACAATCGCAGTCTCAGCTTGGAATGTCTTGCTTTAATAGAGAAATAAAATGATATAAGGTCGTAAGCTAAGAATATCATAAAGTGCATTGCAGGTACCCTATACTTAAATACTCCCATGCTGCCTCTTAACTCTGAGGCAATTTGCCTAATGCCCATAGAAGTGACACAATTAAATCCCCTCCCTTAATAATCATACTCTTTCCACTCTAATGCACCTCTGTAAAAAGTTTGTTTTCTAAAATAAAACCAT
>JAOEHX010028128.1:0-27001 GCA_025448015.1 Bolborhynchus lineola | reverse complement strand
AGTGAGGTCTCACGAGAGCAGAGTAGAGGGGCAGGATCACCTCCCTTGACCTGCTGGTCACACTCCTTTTGATGCAGTCCAGGATACGGTTGGCTTTCTGGGCTGCAAGTGCACACTGCCACCTCACGTTCATTTTTCCATCGACCAACACCCCCAAGTCCTTCTCCGCAGGGCTGCTCTGAATCTCTTCTCTACTGTTTTGATTTACCCTACACATAAAGTGTAAGATCACTGGGCCAATGACACTATTTTCATTCTACTTTTTGTAATAATTCACAGTGCTATTCAATATGTGTTAGGACTTCCAGGAGCTGTTAAAATAGACACCTGTCACAAGTGAAAAATCCATTTTTATAGCTGTTGTCAGTCTCACCAAGTTTATCTCAAGGACAACATATAAACAAGTCTTTGATAGCCAGTTAAAATGTATAAGTTTAAGAAAACTTAGTGTATTGCCAACTTGGGTCTGGTGATTTCAGATCTCCTCTGTTGGAAATGCAGTGGGACAAGATGTTCTATTGACTTTGCAGCTGATTTTCTGAAGAGCTTCTCATTCTTTCATTGCTGTGTCATGTGATGCTTATGGAAACACATCTGGTCACTGTTTTCCTTGTTGGATGGCATAAAATGTATTTGCACATGCAGCATTTGCGGTGGAGTATTTTTTCTCAAGGTTTGCATGCATACTGCTCTGACTAATAGAGCAGCCACAGAAGCTATGAGTTACCTTTCACAGTTAAGGCATTATCTCACAACCCTATATGCTGATTTCTTCTTACAGTCCTGAGCCTAAATGTTCTGGGGTTTGACCTGGGTTTCTAAGGACATAAAATTATGCTTTGATGATGCCTTCAAGACTTTTTTTCCACTGTTACGGCTTATAAACATTTTTGTTGCAAATCTTGAAATGTTCATTTGATCAATTAATTCAAGAGGTGGAACTTTAGCAGGAGAAAATTTGTGATGAAATATAATACATGTTAGAAAAGTTCATAATTTTGTTCGCACAGCTGCCATAGCACTGAAGTGGGTAGCTGTGACTTTCTCTGTATCTTTTGAACAAGATGCCTTTTAGCTATGAGTGATTGCATTCAGTCAGCTAGAGGGTACTTTAATTCTCCATAATTCTTTAGTCCCTCCACTTTTTGCATTGACTGCCAATCATGGTATCATACATTTCTGGTATTTGCTAATGCCCTTTTTTATGTAGTGCCAGCACCTCCCATGGGATTACACATTAAGGAATAACACATTCCAGGTAGTACTGAGAAAGGTCAGAGTCTAGACGCTACCCTAATAATGTTAGCATAGATGAAATGGAACAAGAATGGAGCAAGGTTTGCATGTTGTGACGCTCTTCCCGTAACATCTGGGCATACTGCAGCTAAAAATGAGGATCTAAGGGAAGGCAAGGAAAGAACTGTGAAATCACAAAGTAAATTACTAAAACTACACCTTTCTTAAAGCATGTGAAGCTCTGTCAAGAAAGACTGAGAAGCTCACATCAAGGTAACAGGGTTACTGTTCACTCCAGATTTTTTCTTTAGAAAGTACTTCTCTTTGTGACAATAGAAGTAAAGACACCTATCTTGAAATGATGTAAATACGTGATATAAGAAGCTCCATCATCCGGACAATGCTCTTACTCATATGGTTTAGCTTTAGGTAGTCCTGCAATGAGCAGGTGGCTGGAACTGATGTTTGCTATGGTTCCCTTGCAACTCAGGGTATTCTGTCGTTCTGTATTTAACAGAAAAGTTTGCAAATTTACAGCTGGAGAGGGACTACTAAACAAAGAGAGGAAGGTAGTCTTTGTCATACAAAGCTCTTAACATGCACACTGCTGGAAGTCAGAAAGATATATCAGAGGTGTCATTGTGTATTCCCCCTCTTGTTGCTCCTTCCTAGAGCTCCTGTACATGAAGTATGTGGCTGAAAGCACATACGCATGGAGACACACATATGCACAATGCTTACTAACCAGTTTTGTTAGATGTTTCTGCTTTTCATGTGCAGAGCACTGTCACAGGCTCCTGTCTCTCTAAAAACTGCTCTGCCTGACAGCAATGTCCACTCTTTAGCTGGTCACATTTACTCACAACTAAGAGGTGGGACTCTGATCTCACGCATCAGCTCAGTCAGTCTTGCAGGAAGCTTAGTTCCTACAGTCCTTTACTACTTAACTGTGTGTGGTGCTGTTTCCCACCAGGTAGAAAGTTGGGATTCTCACTGGTATGCAGGGAACAGTAGTGAGGCCTGAAGTGAGTTGTGCGCCTTGAGCACTTCTACGGAGATGTCTACTGAATCCCCACATCCTGAGTTCACAGTCAGTTTTGGGGAGGCTTTGAATCATAGAAAGTAATCGGAGCTGCTGTATTTGGGTAGTCTGTAGGCCTTTACAGAAAATTTATATCATCTATAAAGATGAACAGTATAAAACCAGCTTGCATCTGAAGATCTGTACTGATGTTACAGCTGATTTGGTTTTGAAGCAGACAGTCCTCTGAACTTCTCAGGTTCTGAAAAGTGAGGAGAATCATCTTCCTCCTTTTTTCTGATAGTCACTCACCTCTCACAAAAGCAAGGGTAGATTTCATCTGGAAAAAGGGAATAATGCTCCTATTCATTGCCCTACATTCCTTGGGACATTGCAGACCTCATCCTTTCTGTTCTAAGGTCTTTGGAACTTAGTTTTCTGCTTTGATAACAATTTTTTGGTAGTAAGTAGCCTTTGACTTGGCTGCTTTGAGAGTGTCAGTATTTATCACTGCCCATTGAACAACTTTCTCAACAGCTGGAATAACACCCCGGATATGGGTAGTGATAGTTACGCAGCCAACTTTAGTAGCAACTGTCCCATTGTGTGTATCTTATGAGCAACAATAGAAACATGGTTTTTCAGCAAGCTCTGTTTACAAAGAGAGAATGCTTGGCTTATTAGTGAAGTGGCAGCTAAAGTATGCATGTCAGACAGGTATCTATTCTGTTGATCTAGTAAAACCTAGGAACTACAACATCTTATCACAGGAAGATCAGCTGCAAATGGGTATGGTGGGTGAGCAAGGAAAAAAATTTGTTAGAAACATCTAGGGACTTTAGTAACTACAGTAATGAGCTCTCCATGAAGGTCTGACAGTTATTTGCTCCTTCTGCAGTGTCATCCTATTCTGGTGCCCCAAAGAATCCCTATCGATACTGTTAGAAACTTTTTTATTTTCTTGATATTGATGTCCCCAATGTAGTGGCTTATGTGCAAGAATCTTTAATTATTAAGGGGTTAGATTTTGCAGACTTAAGGCATTTTGGCATCCCTGTGTTATAAGATTATATTTTAATCATACAACTCTTTTCTGCTCCCAAGACATTGGCATCCTCCTTTATGTTCACTTTCAAGTATAAATCTTTTTTCACCATTCATGATGGGTTAAGCACACAAATTGCTGCATTTGTATACCAATTGTCTAGGCCCAGTTGAATTGTAATGAAAGAGGAGCATGTACACAGATGATTATTCCATCTCAGTTGGCAGGAGAAGTAGTTCTTCAAATGTGCTTGTCGTATTAAGTTTATTCAGGTTTTCCAAAGTACACAGAGCAATACTACAGTATCTTAACTGTTACTGACATGGAGCTGAAGATTTTTTTTGAGGAACTGGCCCATAACAGTCAACTGAGAAGGTGAAGTAATAAAGAAAAGAGAGAAAGGAGGAAGATATTAGGGTGGACAAAAGCTCTGCACATTCAGCAGCTAGAGTGCCGTGTATGCTTTTTGGTTTATGTCCTGGGTTCAGTAGTAGCAGTCATTTTTCTCCTTCTTAGTAGCTGGTGCAGTGCAGTGGTTTTGACTTTTGGCCTGGCAATGGTGCTGATAACACCAATGTTTTTAGTTACGGCTTAGAATATTTGGTTTGACCAAGGACTTTCTGAGTCTCATGCTCTGCCAGGGAGTAGGGGAAGCTAGGAGGAAGCAGAGACAGGACACCTGACTCAAACTAGGCAAAGACATATTCCATACCACAGCATGTCATGCCCAGGATGTAAAAAACAGAGGGCAGAGACCTGGAAGGGTGGGTGTTCACTGTGGGGTCAGGCTTCATCTTGGGTGGTGAGCAGTTGTATTCGCTTTCCTTGTATTTCTCTTGTCATTATTATTATTGGTGGTAGCAGTAGTGATTTGTGTTATACCTTAGTTACTGGACAGTTCTTATCTCAACCTGTGGGAGTTGCATTCTTTAGATTCTTCTCCTCATCCCTCCAGGAGTGGGGGGAAGAAAGAAGGGGGAGTGAGTGAGCAAACTGTGTGATTTACGGTTTAAACCATGACAGTTGATCATTTTAAAGAGCAGGATCCTGTTGGCAGTTGTTCCAGTATATTTGCTTTAATCTTCAAAATACTGAGTTGAGAGGAGGTGTGGCAGAGTAAAAGAATGTGAATTAGAAACTCTGAGGAAGCCTTTAAAGAAACTCTTCAGAAGCTTTCGAGAGAGCATTTTCTCTTTGAGTTTCTTGGATTTGTTTTCTCTTCTTTCACAATCTTCCTTAAAAGATTATTCTGTTAAATAGGTAAAATGTTAGCTCTTTTAGCACCGTATTGCTCTTGCTCTCATTAATCATTACCCTTTCCATATCACCTAATTTGCGCTGTTTAAATATTTTTTGTTAATATTGATTCATTCCCCCAAGTACATAGATATTCCCTTCCCCTCATCGCATCATATTTAGAAGGCTTGTCTTATGTCAGACTGTTCTCATTATTCTTTTACTGCTGGGTGCAGTGGAGCTCGCACACAGATCTTAAAGAGCTCATTCTCCACAGATCAGGATCTATGAGGGTTAAGGCACCTGGATATATTTACAAAGTAGACTCAGTTAGGTAACCACTAGGGTAGCCAAACATTTTCCCCTGAGAGTGGGCATCCTGGGCACTTGCTGTGTTCTGCCCTCAGCTGTCTGTCTTTATCTATTTGTAGGTGCAAGGACAGGTTTTACACCCTGTTGCATGTGTAGTTTGTGTTGTTGACAGCTTACGTGCTGTGGACTACTTAGGAGTTTGCTGGTGGGCCTTCGACTGTGTTGGATCACTAGGAGATACAGAACTGACCTCTGAAGGATCTGCAAAAACAGGGCAACGTCTGTGACCTTGTTCTGCAGTCTCCACTGCAGGCATGTGAAGGGCTGCCAGATGTGTGTGAGGTGTTAGGCAGCTGATGAAGCTTCCAGAGTAAGCGCTGTCCTTGAAAGCATGGAGAGGAGCAGACTTCACTCAAACCAAGGGATTACGGATGTAAAAATAAAAGACACATGAATGACATAGAATAACTCTTTGAAATTTACATTGTGATTACTTACTTCCACAAAGAAAACTACTTTCTAAAAAAACCCTTCCCAAGTGGTTTAACTTTTAAAAGTTTACAACAATAGATTATTTCAGTGATACAATTTGTGCCATATTTAAAAGTTTGATCTGTTGTTATGAGGAATCACTAGAAAATACTTAATGTGTTTGAGTACTATACCTTGGAAAAGTCACTTTAAAAATTAGTAAGTCTAGTAACGTGTAATTCAGAAAGGAAAGCAGAAATTAATTTTCTTCCCAGAATACGCATTAATTTTTGGTAAGTACTGCTTCATAATCACAGAGTGATTAGTTGTATTTTTATATCTCCCACAGTTTATCATAATTAAACCAATGCCAAGCATGTTCAGATGTATTCTCAGGATAGCAGCTTTTGTTTGACTAAACTATCTGCAAAGCACTCACTGTTACTTCTCTGACTCTAATCAATTGTTATTAATGAAACTTCCAAGTACTTCTTTCCATTGCTTTGGAAGATATTTCAGCACTCTATTGCTTCATATTACTTGAAATCTTGAGGGCTTTTTAACAATATAAAATACAGATAGCAATATTACCATTAACTGTCCTTTTTAAAGAGTTATAGCCCTTCTTTCTGTGGCCCCATGAGCGTAAATTCATCCTAAGTGTTCAACATAACATCTAAGCGAAATGTGAATGTATAGGAGGTGCAACCTCTTGAGGAGCATTTGCAGAACAAGAGCTGGGATATAGCAGGGGTCTGAACAGCAATCCAGTCATCTGCTACCATCTAAATAGTAGCTGGTCAGCTGAAAACCTCTGATAGAAACATTTCTTGCTGCAAAAAGAAACAGTTCTATGCAACACACAGAATATATGTACTTCTATTGTGAGTGAAAATATTGGTTTACTAATAGTGAAGTGTTTCCTTTGATTTTGCTATATTAGATTTTAAGTTTAGTGTATTTTTTACTACAGTCATGGTATTTTACGCTTGAGCAATAGGGGTGCTACATCCAAATTTTGTATCATTTAGTTGCTTTCCAATTTCAGCTCAAAATTCTTAAGTTTGAAATTATTCTCTTTCTCATTGTCATTCTCGTTCTCTGAGCTTCCAAGTGTATGCTCCTTCATTCATTTGGGTATTTATGCTGTCTGACCTCCTTTTACTATCTGTAGTTCCAAAATGAAGTTGTCGCATTATTTTGCTTGTGTTGATCCAAATATAGCTCTGAATTCCAGACCTTTTGTATCAAGCTGTTTCTCAGGTTGACAGCAATGCACAGTAATTTTCCTTACGTACTTAAATGTTTAATATTTAATAAATCATATATATATAAAATAGCTAAGGATTTTAATGGCCATATTTGAAGGCAGAAAGACCACTGGGAGAGTTTTCACTTTAAGGCCATCCTACTTTCATGAAATGTTAATCACATGAGATAAGATCAAATCTGCCTACCCAGCTTGCATCTAGGTATTGCAACTCTGCATATGACTGTCTAGCTTGGATCTGAATTTTAGATGTCTAGTGAAGAAAGCCTCCTAAAATAAGCGCATGCATTCCTTAACAAATGAATGGAACTCTCAAGTACTCCAGAGGGAGATACTGTCTGCTTGAATTCAAGCATCTAAGTAGGTGTTTTTCCCTCAGCTCAGCAGCTGAATTGAAAAGGTATATTTTACTTTAGTAATTCAATAGGTGATCTCTCACTGGGTGCAAAAATGAAATGAGCAAATAGAGATCTGTTTATGCAACAGTCACACCATTGGCATGTGTAGAAGGTAAGTCAAGACATGACCTGTCCATAGTAACACCAAGAAACATTACCAAGGACATTTTATCCTATTATTAATGTAGTTCAAAAAATGGTTATTTTTGAAAACTTGCTTTGCCTGGAAACCAGATGAACCAAGGTAATTTCTTAGAAAGCACATTTGCCTCACTTTAAAGGTATCTTTTGAAGTTATCTTTCTTTTAACTATGCTAGTTCAGCAAGGATACCTATGCATGTGACTTTCACCTTAAAGATGTCGAGTTTTTTGTAGTCATCCAAAGGGAGCACTGCCAGCAATAAGAACTCCATTTGTACAATAGTTTCTGATTGACAGAATAAAGACTTAAGATTCTTGCTGGTGTTTGGTGCTATTACCTTGGTAACTTTAAAGTAACTTTCAGCAATATTTTCCACTTAGAGATATGGGGGTCCACCCTCAGCAAGTGACAAGCAAAAAATAGATAAACTTGTAAAATACAAATGTGGGTCTTGGTAGAATTTTCAGCCTTGGTGATATGAGGCTAATCTGTTTTCCAAAAGGTGATGGACAGCGTGGTTCTCCAAGCCAATTATTTTGAATAGATTTCAGTTTAACATGGGTTTACATTATTAACTTCATGGATCTGAAAAAGCTTGAGTCCAAAGAACAAACTTGAGTTTTAAAATAATGACAGAATGCCCACAGCCAGAATTTGACTGATGAGTTCCTGTCACTTTGAACAGGTTTTGATACTCAAGTTTTCTACAGTAGGTCTTAAAATAAAGTTACCATTATAATGAAATCCATAGGCAAAATAGAAAGTGAAAGGCTGTGTCATGACCAGTCCTGCACCATCAGAGCCCAGTGTGAAGGACAGATGCCCTCCTTGGCAACAATCAGCTGGCTGCTTGGGTCTGTAAGCTGTCTGAACTACTTTAGTAGCTGCCTGAGAGGGCAAGAATTGGTTTCTTTGGCAATGCAGGACTTGTTTCTGACTTCAGTTTGAAGGTGCATATAGCAGAATTCTGGGCCAGGTATGCTTTGCTGCCTAGTGTCTGTCCAGAAATGTGTGCAAAAACATGTCCTCCCAACCCAGTTTGTTCCTTTCCCCCCTGCCTCCTCCCCAGGCTGGCCAGGAGCATCGATATTGGCAAGCAGTAGCAAGGCTGAGAAATCCATGGGCATATGGAACATAGTCTGTAGAGACTACTGTAAAGAATTGCACTGCTTTTTCCCATTCCTGCTTTGTTGAAGAGCAAAGGATGTTGTCCATGATGCAATTTCATGTTGCTTTCAGATAAAAAGTAATTAACTTTTAATCCACTTACAAGGTGAAATCAGCATTTCTTTTACTTCAATAATTCTATATTTCTTTCAAGTTTTCTATGTTTGGAGCTTTGTTCATGAGTTAAGTATGATTTAGCAATAAGCATTTTAAGTCTATGGAAATGTGCATCAGACCTATGCAAGTCAGATAAGATGATAAATATGAAGCATAAAAATAAAACTATTGATTTGAAATGTTTATTGGGAAAGAAGCTGAGAAGCTATGTGGATATTTATAAATTATGGATGTTTTACATAGCTGAATGTTGCTGGTAAACTTGATATTTCCTCTTTAACATTTCATTTCCTTTTTTTATATTTTGTAACACACCTGAGGATTTAAGTAACCCAAGTAATTTCTAAACAGGATAGTCATTGGTATGCTCCATTCTGAGATGAATGTCAGTTCGAGTGCAGAAAGCAGTAACTGTTAAAGAGGATTACAAAAGTCAATATTTAGACTAATAATTGTGTCTAATAAAGCTGCTTCTGGAACACATCTAGTGGGTCTATCAAGTATATTGAAGCAATGGGCTATTTGTCTCCAAAACACTTAAAAGAAGAATATTGCTGGCAAATATTTTCAGACTAACTAGCCCTACAACAGTCCCTCCTGCTTGAGGAGTGTGTGTGCTTATATGAAATTAATCAAATTGTGTTGACATTTTCCTTTTTAAATGGATTAAGACCAATTCTATTCATTCAGTAAGCATCTGTCTATCTCTATGTCTATCCCTTGAAAAACTTGGTCTTCAGTTACTATTACTTTGTAAGAACCTTTGGCTCCTGAATTAGTCAAGGAATATTTGACAATACGTTTCTTTGTAATTTTTTTGGATTATTTTTTTGTAAAGATATTTTTAAAAGCTTTTGTGTCCCTGATCCATCTAACACATGGAACAAACAGCTGAAAGCTGGATTTTATGCATTTAAAGCCATGCAAAGTTAGTGAAGCATGTGAAGATGCAGGGAGACTCCTATTGTTATTGATAGTACTTTGGGGACCTAAGTCTCTTCACTTTCCATTAATTTCAGTGGAAATCGGGCAAATTACTAGCTTCCAAATTTGTAACCTGTACATACCAGTACCTTCAGATTTCTGACTTCTAAACATCTGGTTCTCAAGCTACATTGTGTTTAGTTAACTAACCTTTGTATTTTGTTCCTTGAACTTAGCCATTCTAGATTCTTTTTCTCACGATCAGCATTAGGGTTGCAATTACTTGATCTTACAGCATTTCCCAGTGGGAAGGTGAAATTCTAAGACACCAACACTAATGCCTGTCCTTCTTGCACCAACACTAATGACTGTCCTTCTACAATCCTGACTTTTGTTCAACAAGGATGCTGTGCCCTGGACAAACTCTTGGGTGTGAAAGTATTGCAGAAGCATGTGTTCATGCTGCCATGTAAGCATCTCCTATCCTTGGGAGGCGGTCTGCACCTGTATGGGATGTTCACAGGTTAGAACTGCTAAAGTGAGAGGAAGAGACAACAGAATAAGTGATGGAGAAATTAAGAAAACAGGGTGAAATATTTTATCCTTCTAAAGACCATTTGTATTCTACACAGAGCATGTATTACCATGCCTCAGCCCAGCACTTACCACACAGAGACTATTTTAATAGTCTGCCACCTCTCTTCACTGCAGCTGTAGAGCATCCCTGCATCTACTATGGCACATTTACACACTGAGAACTAAAACATATTTTTGTGTTTTCTACTGTAAAATTGAATTTCATTCAATGACTAATTTCTTTTGAATTATCCCCTAAACTCTGTCTCTGCTATAAGTTTGAAAGCCAAGTCTAATGGCTTGGTTAGGCCTTCCATCTATAGGGTGCTTTCTTTTGTTCTTTCCTCAAATAGGTTTGATCACTTCCTATTACTACCTTAACAGCAAGCCCCTTTCAGCAATTCAGTAGACCAGAACCCAAGTTCTATGTGGTCTACCCCAACTGCAAACAAACAAACAAACAAACAAAAAATAATAAAAGGAATTTGAGTTATTTCTTTCACACAATTCTGTGAAATAAAAAAAAAAAAAACCAAACCCAACAAAACTTGGTGTAAGAGGCAATTTTTAGTAATAGGTTTCAAGATTCAAATTAGTTTTCTCATGAGAACTAATAACTGCTGCTGCAGCTCAGTTCTTGGGTGTGACAGTACAATTGGAATGAATGAAAAATCGGTAAGGAATCATTCTTTCAGCAGACTGCATTAAAGGGAGAATCCTGTTTAAAAAGAAATCAGGAAATTCTGGCTGCCACCTTTTAAGATGAAAACCAAAGTTAGTTAAATGAATAGGATTCTCTCCACTCTGAAGTTATAATAAATAGTAGTACCTAACCTAAACTATTTGTGATAATGAAATTATCTTGAAGTAACACATTTTAAGTCTCGTGTATAGTACTGGAAGACACTGCATATGTTCAAGGATCTCTGAGGATACAGCGCACCTGAGGATACAGCTGTTTGCCATTGATTGGATTTTTTGTCTTAAAGTGATCTGATACTGCACCAGATATATTCTTAAAAGTCAAAGACAGTGCATGTGTCACCACCAGCAGATCTCAATTATAATGCTTAGTTTGAAGTATCTGGTTATGGATTGCTGTCAGGAACTTCAGAGGGAAAAGTAGCCAGTAGGTTCAGGTTGTGCAACTTCTCAGCACATTTGCTGAGGAGAAGGCTCTCTATTGTGGTTTAAGCACACGTCTGGGAGCCAGGAGGTCTGGATCTATTCACAGCCATGTGCTGTGACCTTCAATAAGTCAGGTTAACCTCTCTGGGCTTCTGTACATCTGGTAGTATATCTATACTTAGGTAAAATCATTGCAAAATGTTACTGCTGTAGCCACTACACTTCTCTTTTAAGGGCATCTTTGCTTTCAAGGCAATGAGAATGCTAGGATGAGCAGGAGAGAGTTTAGGAGTTTTTCCATGTGTAGTCCATGTTAGTAACCTGTCCTAGTTCACATGTGCTCAACTTCAGTATTACGTGTATTTCCTCTAAGGAGTGTCACCCTGCATGCAGACAGATCAGGACCCACTTCCCTCCACACCACCCCAGAGCTTAGGGTCTGTGAGGAAATCCCAGACCTTCCCTTTATGGGTTATTTTTTTGGTCCTCCATCCAGACCTCAGTCAGCCAGAACACATCACGTAGAGCTTCTGCTTCAGTCTGATGCGTCCCCAGGGCACCTCTGTGCAGGAGGATGATGTGAAGGGGTGGCTTGTAACTTATTTCTGATCTCAACAGGTTAAACAAACAATGCTGCTTATGAGGATGTGTGGTTTTATATTGGATAGGCCTCACAGATTGCTCCAAGGCAGGTGTTTCATGTTCTCACATCCACTAATAGGTCCCCATGCAGATGACTAGGTGTGTCTAGACTTCTTGAGGCACCTTGCCACAAAGCCCCTACATGGTCCTGGCCAGATTCGGTAGGGACTTGGCTGTTCCCCCCGTTCAGTTAGATGGGAATAGATGGGAATGAAGCTGGGCCTTCCAGCCTGGTGTATACCAACAGTGTTTCTGTTATATTTTTCTTGATTTAATGGAAGTATAACCTTGATACAGCAGTTGCAAATGCTGTGACTGCATGACAGCTGAGCAGGGCATGTCTAGTACATAATAGTTTGAAGCCTTTGCATGCACTTCAGCAACATGTGAGACTGTGAACTTCCCTGCTGAAGGAGAAGTGTTGAGATGAAGCAGCAAGATATTCTCGCTCTTATTTGTGGACACTAGAGGGCAATATAATAATATAGTCCCATAAATTTCAATAGCAGTGCTTGCAACTCTAATGTTGTAATAGGTAGGGATCGACATTTTTAAGTGCTTACCTGAATTGTTAGCAATCCATGCATTGCTAATCATACAAATCTCTGGTGTTAGCTACAAAAGACACTCAATCTTGGTTCTGTGTAATAGAATACATGACCAAGTAACATTACTGCATCTGGCAAGATGAAAAGAAGGGACAGAGACTTATTTATTCTTCTCGTATTGTGGCTGGTTCTGGACCCATCCCCTTCTGCACTGTGCTTCCAGCTCAGATGGTGGAGGAAAATTTGCAGAGGGGTGACTGCACCTTTCCCTTCCAGCCACAGAGAAGGTGGAAGCTGGCGTTTTGCTTTGTCTCCAGGCATGCACTGGATAGTAATAGCTATGTAGGAAGCAGAAAAAAAATAAAAAGAAGTTGGAGAAACTGGATCCTTGAAGCTGCTGGAAGATGACTGTTCCCTGTGCGGTGCCGGGGGTGGCTCTTCTGCAGGAGGTCGTGGGTGGGTTTGATTTTCTGCTACCCCATGACGATAGGAAAATAGTAGTTGGAACATGAAAATTAAGAGCTGTTTTCTTCACTGTCTGAGACAGGGAGCTGTGAAATTCTGTCAATATTAATATCACAAGACGCAGAGCAATGTTTTTACTAGGCTGTTCTGCTACAGTTTTTCCTCTTCTGCAGCAGCTCTGACAGAGCAGCAGCAGGAGGGAGAAAAAAAAAAAAAGGAGTTAACCTGAATTTTTACTGCAGGGTTTTCATCACAGAACAAGAGTAGGAGGCAAAAATAATAGGAGCACACTGCCATCAGGTAGGAAATTATTAATATAGGAAACTGCATAAGGTCTCAGACGTTTGACGTCACATGCTGTGTAATGAGTTTAGCTCCCCCGATGCTCATTATTTTCAAAGAGCAGCTGACAAGAGGCCCTAATGCCAGAGATCACTGTGAACTCTGTTTTTTCAACCTGATGCAAGTTCTGGAATTGCTATGAAAGTTGCGAATTTTGAGTGCATTTATTTTGTGCTTGCATGAAACAACATGGAATATTGAGATAAAGAAAACATTTCACTTTCACAAAAATGGCTTTTGTCTGGTGGTCTGGATACCAGACTCAGTATATTTGCCCCCACCTCACTGTCATGTCAGACTGATCGTAGCTGGAGTCCTTAGTTGTAACTCTAACCCAAAGACTAAATCCTGGCCCCGAGCAGTCGTGCCTGCTACTGTCTCTGCTTTAGGAGACTTGCACCTTTGGCAGTTCAGAGTTCTGTGACCAGTGGGTCGACTGCACATCTTTTACTTGGAATTTAAAAACAGGTCTTGATTTCCTTTTTTTTTTGCAAGCATTGGCAAACTCAGCCTTGGTCTCTAGTGAAGAAGGTTTTGCAGATGCAGCTGCACTGGCAGAGTGCAACCCTTCTGAATTTACTTCTTCCCAGGAGGGGCGTTTGCCTGTAAAGCTTAATCCAGAAATGAAGTAAGGTAGGTCCCCAGAAGGTTTCATGACAGTATGACAGCTATACTGGGGCATTTTCTAGTAAAGCTGGATGCTTTGTGTACAAGATAGATACTTTTTTATGGCCCTGGCTGGTGCGATCATGCTATAGTGAAATCTCTGTGTGGAGGTGAGGTCTCACTGATGCTTGAGCAGTACTGAACAGTAGCAGCTTCTCCACTTCTCTGGTGTCTGAAGAGGAGAGGCAGGCAGTGCTTCTTGTTCTGTTCAGAAGGCAAGGGATGAAACAAGGTCCAGAGGCCACAGTCTCTGCTGGAAGAAACAGAGGCCGCATGCATCCATAAAAAGAAGGTGTGATATTAGCTCATTTTTGTCAGCTTGCTCCAACTTGCTATAAGGACATGGATTTTAGCTCACAGTAGCAACCAACCTGCATACCAGGATCCCCAGAGGCTTCTGGTCCTGTCGCTAGCTCATGCAGAAGCACCCACTGCTGCTGTCCCTTCCCTGCTACAGTTACCGCAATAGAGAGGCTGGCCTGTCCCTGGCACTGGACAAGCCTGCCATGTTTTGAGGCGCTGGCAAGCTCTCAGCACCCTGTCCAGAGGGAAAACAGCCTTCCGCTCCACCTGTGTAATGACACGATTTTCAGCTTCTGAGTCTGTGTTTTAAAGATTTGGGTGCCCACGCTGTTCCCCTGGGCAGTTGATTTTTCCCTCACGTCACCTTGCATTTCACCACAGCTAGGCAGGGCTGCTGTAGTTTGCCTTTTCTCTTCTCACAGAGCAGGCCAAGTGGTGATAAGCTCCTTTGCACCTACCTTGCCATCAAAGCCTGCTAGGTATTTACTTACCCCTCAGATTATAGTTTAAGCATTTTGTTTATCCTTAAGTTGTTATTAAGTTTCAGGCTGAAGCCTTTTCTCAGGTGGCATTGCAAATGTTATTTCGATTGCACACTAATGTGTTAGTGTCACTTCCAGTGGAGTGAGATTACCTGCCAGAGGAAAAAAAAGTTATTTACAATAAAGGCACTTATGGCATATGTGCCTTCGAAATGTCATATCTGCATGACTGTCGGTGAAAGCCAAGGTGGGCAGCAAAGACTTCTTCCTACCTTTAACTCTCACACTGTTTGGCAGAGGGGAGCAGACATCCTAGCTCTCAGAAATACTAAACTGATCACCCTTTGTATTGCACAGAAGCAAGGGAATAGCATGTGCATGTTATCCATATTTTAGCTGCTTGAACACATACAGAAGAATGCCATGGTAACAGCAATTAGTTATGGATGAAATGTCCTGGAGAGTGAAAACAGTCTCAAGGTATTTTCCTTGAACTGTCTGAATAACTTCAATCCCTCTTCTCCACGTGCTTTTGAGATCATGTTCTGCATTGTGGTTTTGCTGCCATGCATTATGTATTACTGGTTTAATTCCTACCACAAAAAGGTGCCAAGGAATTTCCAAAGATGCACAGGTACTCACATGAACTTAGACAGGAAAACTGAGGTGGCAAAACCAAACTAAGCAATCTAATCAGCAGTAGATTTACAAATCAACTGCGGTATGGTAAATTTTGTCCAGGCATGTGTTCTGAGAATTTAAAGTGCATGAAGGTTTTTCCAGTCACTATCTCAAATTCATTTCCTATGGAAAATTAGACTGGGACTAGGATGAATCTACACTAATGCTGAAAGAGGGTTTTACTCAGTGAATCACTGTAAAGGACCAAAACCTGGAAGTCATATATGCTGAAGTAAATGGTATAGTAGTGAGCCATATGGAAACAGTTGTGTTATGAACAACTAATAGGATACAAGTGGCTTTTTTTGTCCCTTGCTCTAGTAAATACTTACAGAAAATCCAGTTTCAAATTATACACTTGCTTTGTTTTAGGAATAAACAGACATTTGTTAAGAATGATCTGTTTTAATAACTCTGTTCTTTGACATTTCAGTTTCTTTCTTTGAAATTATTCCCCTGTGCTACCCAAACTGCAGTTAACTCTTCTCATGTCACTTCTAGAACAGCTAGAAGCTCATCTCCTCAAATTCATCCATGTTGCTCCACATCCAGATTGTTTAATAATCTCAGTTTTAACATCTGCTACCCAAGGGTGCTTCCCAGAACATTCAGCTGTGCCTCTTATGGCTCAAGGATAAGGAAATGTGGCTTTTCAGCCCTTTGTATTCTGGGAAGGATTGACAGAAGAGAGGGTCAAGCTGCAAAATCATTGACTTGAAATTAAGGGGCAGAATTGTGGTAGAAGAATGGGACAGGAATGAAAAGATCCACATTTGTCATAGGCTGAGGCAGAAAGGGGTCACCCAGCAGACGTGTAGCACAGACCATGACCTTCCATGGGACAATCCAGAGGAATGCTAAGGAGGAACTCCATTTCCACTGTGTGTGGATCAAACAGGAAGGATGAAAGCCAAAGAGTAGGCAAAAGACAGGACACAGAGAACCATAATGCATAAATCTATCAGTCAGTGTGACAAGGTTACGTCTTACGGACAGCCATGCAGGTGCTTCGTTGTCCCTCTCTTGACTTAGTCTAAATGCCGGAGGGTAAAGTCTGTTAGGCTGAGTATAACAGAAGGCAGCAGTTGATGGTAGAAGGTGGTTCAGGATTTTACAGCCTGCAGTATTAAGTACCTGCCTAGTAGTATTATAGAGAAATTACAGAGATGCATTGGACAACTTTTTGAAACTTTTCCCATACTTATAAGGTGACTGAAGATGGCAAGGTCACCCAAGAACTCTGTGTTTTCATGCAGAGCATCATATCACCACCATGGTGACTTCTAACAATGCTTTACAATTTCATGAACACTCACCTGATTCACAGTTTCATGAAACAGTTAAGAAATAAGGGGATTTATATTTATTTCTGCTTGAAGGGTGAAATCTTGAACAGAACAACATTTGCTTCCTCTGTTTAAATTTCAGTTGCTTTGTTTGAAACTGAAGCTCAAGGCAGAAGGCTTTGAAGCTTACCTTTGGTTGGTTATTTTAAGCATTTTGTGGGCTGCAGCAGAGTAGGAGGGTATCACTGGCAGATAAGCTTTGTATTTTTGACAGGGAGCCTTGTGACATTTCAGTAAGTTGGATCCTTAAGCAGCAGAAAGACTGATACATGTAGCAGCATTTCTCATGTGTGAGCTTCTTCATCTGGAAAAGAAACTCCTTCCTCTTGTAGTAAGGCAATTTTTGCATCATCCTTGTAGGATGAGAGAGAGCGATCAATCTGCTGGTTTAGATCCTGTACATGGTAACATCATACACCATGTCCAAGAGGCATATCATTGATTTTGTTGGAGGATTTGTCATCAATCTATAAAAAATCAGATCAGTGTAAGTGAATAGTTTAAGGACATTTTAAAATAATAGGATTGACACTGCTGATCAAAGCTTTATCTTAGGATAGCTGATTTTTAGGGTTTCCATGAATTAGAACATGATAAATGAATCAGTTTCTCAGTGAAAGTGTCCCCTTCCCCCTCCTCTCCAAAATAGAGAAAGCTTAAAAGGCAGCCAGCTTCTGTTAGTCTGTCCATGCATTTTTCCCACAAGGTTAGCAGAGGTTTCAGCTCAAATCGCATATGAGAGAGAAACACTTAGCAAGTTTACAAGAAAAATACGTTGTTTTCTCTCTGAACTATAAAGTCACTGGAGATCTTATGCAGGGAAGATTTTAACTCAATTGCCTGTAATACAATTACCCATACGAAAGGTATTTTTTAAAGTGGAATTTACCTGGAAAGGATTGTTGATGATGTGCAAGGCAGAAGGCAATCTCAAATGGCTGTCCTTAAAGCTCTGCCAGCTCTGTGGAGCTGAGACAAATAGAACTTCAGATTGGCATTTTCATCTGAAATGAATGAGGAATAGGGCAGGAATGTGTATTTTAATAATCACTTTCCTATGACTCAGCAGCAGTGGAAAAGGAAAGTTTGAGATTCACTTGAATTCTGGACTCTTCAGTCTACCATGGCCAGGAGATGCGAAACAAAAATGAAGGACACTTATTAAACATAGAGGGTTTGAGATATTTGCACCCAAGTGCCACTGAAATTAGAAGTCAGGTGCACTCATTCATAAAAGCAGAACTTGGTTTATGAAAACCATGAGTCAAAATGTATTTTTAGCCAGTCATTAGGCAGTTTTGGGGGTTTATTCCCATCCCATACATTTATTTCACATTACTTGTTTTTCCTACCTTATAAAATCTGTTAAACTTATGATGAGTGCTCCTAATTTTATTTCCTTTTTCTTCATATTTCTTCTAAAAAATACCTAATTAAAAATAAATAAATATGAAGATAGATGGCTAGTCCTTAATGTAAGGAGTGGAATTCAGACCATTTTCTCACATAGTTTTCTTCGTGTTATCAGTTAAATAGTTCACTCAAGCTTTGATTGTTCATGCCTGTAAAAGAAAGCTTCCCAGAACCGTACTACAGGTTTGCACTTACTGTAACTCTTAAGAAAACTCTTTATTCTCAAGATCTTCAGGAGAAGTTCCTGATGATTTCCAAGAGACAAGAAAAAGCAAAAGGTGGGGAGGAGAAGGGAGATGTGTTATTTCTGTCTGAAGCATTCACTGGATGTAACCCTTTCATTGGATGTTGTCCTGGGTTCAGCAGTAGCAGTCATTTTTCTCCTTCTTAGTAGCTGGTGCAGTGCTATGTTTTTGACTTATGGCCTGAGAACAGCGTTGATAACACCGATGTTTTCAGTTGCTGCTCAGTAATGTTTAGTCTGACCGAGGACTTTCTGAGTCTCATGCTCTGCCAGGGAGGAAGGGAAGCCAGGAGGAAGCAGTGACAGGACACCTGACCGAAACTGACCAAAGAGGTATTCCATACCACAGCACATCATGCCCAGTATATAAACTGGGGGCAGTCACCTGGAAGGGTGAGATCACTGCTTGGTCAGGCTGGGTATCGGTTGGTGGGTGGTGAGCCATTGTATTCTCTTCCTTTGTTATTTCCCTTATCATTATTATTATTGATGGTAGCAGCAGTGGTTTGTGTTATACCTTAGTTACTGGACTGTTCTTACCTCAGCCCATGGGAGTTACATTCTTTTGATTCTCCTCCCCATCCCTCCAGGAGAGGGAGGTAGAAAGTGGGGAGTGCGCTAATGACTTGCATGGTTGATTTACGGCTGGGCTTAAACCACGACAGATGTTCACCAGATCAAATCCTTTCCCCCATGACTAAATCATTTCATTTTCACTTCAGTGCAGACACAAGTTTCACCCAGTTCTTTCCACTGATGCTGATTATCTTTGGGTCATACTCACTGCATGTAAAGATTGTCTTGGGAAACAGTAGAAAAGTAATTTTAACTTCTAACAGCTCTTCAGAACAGTATTTGTAGTATGGTCCTCTGATCTGTTTTTAATACAGCCAGCAACTGATGTATTTCTACCCTTTGCTGCCATGTAGCCTACTTGCAAACTAATTGATGTACCCTGTAACAGCTTGGCATAACAAAACTCTGCTTCTGTCTAGTCTTGTTAAGAGGACTTTGTCTTCCAGCCTTACAAGTTTGTACAATTTTCTAGGTTTCTGGAATATTCTTTGTGTAGCTTTGTAAGGCAGTAAGTAATATATGGGAGGGCTAATTTCTCCTTAATGCTTGGCAATAAGCACCTCAAGTGCCTGTGGGTCCCTTCATAGATACCTGGCTGCAGACAGGGGGATTCTGCACACCCTGCTTGCTTTGGATTCCTGCTTACCCAAGAAGTCGGAAAATTGAGGGGCACTAGGTTGTGCCAAATCTATTTCAAATATTAGCCTAAAATACAAGCAAGTTTAGTCTATTGAAAGGTGATGCTCTGGATAATGGAAAACAAAACCAAAAACAGAAGCAGCAAACAGCATTCTGCAGTGTCAAGAGTACCCCATCTACATGGCAGCCAGGGCTCTCAGTGTAGACTTGGCAGTGATAGCCAAAATATCCTTTTGGCAGCAATCCCATGCCCAAGGAGTGGGTCTCCAAAATTATCTAGAAGAACAGGCAACTTAGTTTGCCACTCCGATTTACTTTGGGAGCTATCCTACAGCTTGAATCTACTCTGTTCCTCTTTTTAGGATGGATTTTCCTCTTCTGATCTGTCATCTCAGTCCTGCCACCCACCAGCAGGTGAATATTGTGCCTATGAGTGAGGCATCCTTCCTTTTACCCCACTGTTTCTAAATTAGCTCATTCCTTCAAGTTTGAATGGTTACTGCCTTTTGTGAAATAATAACTATGCTAGTTACTGATGGTAACTACATTTCCAGGACTGGATGATATTTATAAATCATGTATCTGAAGTGTTCCCTACACATGCAATAACAAACGCTTAGCTTTCTTTTTCTTTTGGGTTATTCAAAGACATCACTGACAATACACAGTAATACAGATGATGTTCTTACCAGGACTCTTTCCATGCCCATCCTCCCCCCACTTTCTGTCAGGGATTCACTTCCATCACAGCATCATAGACTTTTCTGTGCTGAGTATCTGCTTATGTGGCTCCATGCTAACAAAAGCTGTGCTTGGCCACAGTAAATGCTAAGTGCACCTAGCAGTATTGCAAGCAGAGTGTCTGCCTTAGCTCTAAAACGGAGTCAAATCAAAACAATCTCAACATGATTGTAACAACCAGCCAAAATGGCTGAGTGAGGAGGAAAAGCCCTATCCTGCTTTGTGTGAAAGTCTAATGCATTTCATGACTTACAGTCCAATTCTAGTGCTTTGACAAAGATGTTTTATAAAAGATAGAGCAGCAGTTTCTATTGACTTTATAAGGATCGAACAAAAGAGAAGTATTTGAGATAAGCCATAACAAGTGCAAAATAAGTCACTATACAGTACATCATTTGTTCTGATTAAGTCTTCTCATATTTGTTCATTGTCATGCACTGGATATGTATGAATACAAGGACATCATGAAGAAGCAAATAAAACTACATGTTGTGTCACTAGAAATACTTGAATAAATTTTTCAGGACTTTTTCTGTCGCCTTCTAGTTGTGCAAAATGATAGTGAGTTTTGTATAAGTAATGTGTCTATGAGAAGATTTTTTTATATTTTAAAATATCATATGTAAAGGTTATAAATGTGACATTCTGAATACCTACACATTTTTAATATAGCTCCCATATCATTATTTTATCTGAAAGTCACGTATCAGGTAGCTGTCCACTGATGAGACAGGGCTCTTTTAATCCTTTGCTATGGTTCTTTCAACCTCCACTGAAAATCTTCTGCACTTTCCAGTACTCCCAACATCTCACTGCTGAGAAAACAGTGACTTTATCAAATGCCTCCTGCTCTGGGACATTTTCTCTTCTGCTACAATTCCATGGATTTCATTCGGAATAGGTGAACTGAGCATTTGGTGAGTTACCCGAAGTGGCCTAAGACAGGAGTGATATTTCCACAGCTATCAACAATCATCTTTCTGTTGGCTGCTGTGGAATTTGGATCTCACCCTTAAGATCATACTGGAGATACCTCGCTTCTCAGGGTTAACAGACACAGTTCACACAGGAGGCTTGTGCAGATACGCTCAGGGAAGTCACGACATCTCCTCATGCAAATAACAAACTTTGCTTCCAAAGTGGAGAACTTTCTGATCCACTGAAATTCTTTGAATGCATTCACAGAAGCAGCAGAGGGAGAAGTACTCACCCACAAATTCTGCCTATAATCATCATTAAAAGCTGTAGGAGCATTTGAGGTGTTCACCCAGGATGGCTGAGTAATGTGTGTGCTTACAGGGCTCCCAGGTGTCTGAGTGTACAGATCTCCTCCCTTCACCCACCAAATGCCTGCAAGAGGCTTCTTAACTGTGCTGGGTACTTGGCCTGTGAGATGGGGTACACCTGTGCTCTGTCACAAATGGGGTTTCTGAAGACAGTGTAAGGTGCCCATGAACATATTTTGTAATGTATTTCCACACTGTTTTCCACATATAATAATTCATGCACAGCTTCCATCATCTGCTGTTGATTGAAAGTCCAAGCCATGTCTTAGTTTGAAGGCATCTAGAGTACCGTAATAGCTTTATTTGAACTTTTTGCTTCTGAGAAACCAATATATCTGTCTCACAAGATTTAAAGGTTGGGAAGGCATAAACTGAATGAAAACAAGTGTTGTCTAGCAAAACAATAGGGTACATTCTTTATCATAAAGCTGAATACATAGTTATAAATAAGACTGTTAAAAATGAAGACATGAGATAGAGCCAAAGTTACATGTGAAATATTCTCACTGTCCTCTAAACTTTTTCTGAGACATCTCTTAGCTGTTACAGCCAAGGGCTAATCAACAGATTCAGGATGCTGCGTTGTAGACTATAATAAATTGTAGGCTCTCCATACATGATCTCTGTGTTGGAGTTTCTCTAATACTTAACAGTTGTCAGGATAACAATATGTATAAATTGTATGTCAAAGCAATTCTAAGACCTCCACTTTCTTATTAATCAATTTAGGGAAATGTATTGTATCTGCAGCCTGGACTGTCTGCAAATGTGCTTGAGATGTTATAATGGATATAATGAATGTGCTTATAACAGTGTTCAAGCCCATCTAGGTTAGACTGTGTGAAGCCTTTCTTCATAGGAGGGGACTTTTTCCAACAGCTGTATCTCCCTGCTAATTACCTTGCTATCTCTTTCTGTCCAAGACAGAATGATTTCTTATGTGAACATTTCATCCTTTTTGTAGGAAAATCTAATTCACATATTCTGAATGGCAATACCTGTATATCATTTTGGTCCCACAAATAAGCTTACAAGAATGACATGTAGCCAGCTCTCTAGATCCCTTAACATTAAAAACACTAAAATCAACTTAGTATTTTAAGTTTCTTCTTTTCTCTATCTGTCTTTTGTCAGAGTTATTGGCAGGACTAATCACATTAATCCAAGATATTAAAGAAACACTCTTCTTGCAGTCTTTCTGGGTTCCATACTGAAGTAGCATAATTCCCTATCTATAATTTATTACATCAGATTCAGCTATCATAGACAGTTCTGGCCAACCTTTCATGGACCAGCTTCATCAGGAACAGGAGAAACATGAGGTGGGGAAAAGACCAGAGTCATAGAGAAGTTAAAGAACAAAGAGAGGGTAGAAAGACAGAGCTGTTTCATGTAGAGGAGTGTTAAATATTAGAGAACAAGACGAGTGCAGGCAAAAAGAAAACAATGGTTTAGGGACCATGTGTCAGACTTCTCCTGTTTGAATTTTCTCATAAAATAAGAAAAAAAGGGAATTGTTCATGATTACTTATCCACTAAAACAGGCAGCAGCTGTGAAACTGAGAGAAGTATTTTTCACCTGGGATAAAGCTAACTTGTGTAACTCCTGCAATGAAAAATATGCTGAGACCATAAGTTCAGTAGGACTCAGGAAAGAATGGGACTTTTAAGGTGGAATTACTCTGTACTCCCAACAGTGGCAGCTGAAAGAATAGGAAACATGCTCTAGGGTTGAATCAAATAGACAACATGGATGGAGGGAGGCTAATCAGCTTCAAGTAACGCACTGATGCACATTCTTATCTTCAAATATCTACTTAAACCCACTCAGCAAATCACTTTGTAAGAAGACACAGAGATCTGAAGGTGTGCTCAAGTCAGCTGAAGTTGAAGCTTCATTATTTGGTGCTCTGATTATGTGCCTGGGCACTTTTCCATAGTATGAGCCCTGGAACTGGAACATGCTGAGTGGTAATGTCAGGCATACTCTCCATGAAACTATAAACCTGCAGTACAGCAGGCAAACCTATAACACATGTATATCAAAATATGCAACATTTGAAAGCAGGCCTCCCATTGCCATTGCCCTAGCTTCAGCTGATGAAATATCCAGCTTTCTAATATATATGGCTATCGTCAGGAACCAGGGCACATTACTGACATGGGAGAAAAAGGTGGATGACTTACAGTATGCTAATTTATGTGTTTATAAATGGTTTTATGCGATGCTCATTACTCTTTATTCTTATGAAATTGAGGCTCAGTTCAAGCCATTCTTGGTATCTATGGCAAGCCCCTAAGGCTCCTTCACATTAAAATATATGCTGAGGAGAGAAAGTCTGAAAAAAAATTAAAATACAGTAAAATAGGCCCTTGGTCGAGATTAATAATAAATCATTCTGACACAGTCCTCTATCTTACGTATTACCCACTGTTGTTTTGCCTTTCACATCCAAGTCTATTTTGATTCCTCCTTCATATCCAGCTTCAATTTTACTTAGGCTTCAGATTCTCGTAATCTTCCTTAGTGCTGAACAGCAAAAAATTTTCCTGCAAGCCTGGAGGATCTTCTCTGTTTGCTTTCATCCATCTGTATTATCTGCAGCAGAAGTAGCAGTGATGCTAATTGTGGAATTTCTGCAGTCATTAACATTTTATAAATTATCTGTTTCTTCTTTGAGATGGCCTATTCCAGCAGCAGATAGTCTCACATTCCCTCTGTTACTGGCAAATTGTGAAGAATTTGGCATCCTGTACTCAGTGGAGTTGCAAAGAATCTCCCTTTCCCCATGTGGTACATTCGTGAGTACCATTTTTCTGTTAATCTCTTTTTTAAATGTTATATGTTAGTGCTTGTGTGCAGTATATAAGCATGCAGGAGAGTATCAGAATCTTAGTATCTAAGAGACAAGAAGTAATGATTACTGTTTGTTCTTTGATGCCTTTTACCCTGAAGTTTTCCAAATATTAAAACTAAAAACCAAACCCCTAACCTCTCAGCACTGATCAGGCAGTCATTGGCAGTCATTCTGGGTAGCAATTTCATCATATCAGATGCATTTTTCTTATTATGGGTTGGAAATAAAAATGAAAACTTAATTTCTCCAGGTGAAACACAGAAAAAACACAGGAGATTAAAACACTTCCCTAAACCTCAAAGTGAATGGAGTAAAAAGAATGAGAGATAGGAAATGCAGAACCTAAGGGAAGTGGTTGTTGCCAGTATATAACGACATCACATTTACAAGGTCTTTTGGGACTTTAAGTGACTTCCCCTGAAGCAGAGAAAACAATTTTGAAACTATGAACTATCTGGAAGTGAGGCCAGGCTGGCTGAGCTGGTTATGCAGCTCTGCCCACTGAAATGCAGTCATTTTGCTGGTAATGCAATAGAACATGGTGTCTTTTCAGATAAGAACTCCTTTTCTGTCAGAATTTACCAAAAAATAAAATAAAAAAAAAAAAGTAGGTGGGGTAAAAATCACTGTGAAATTAAATTTATAAAGCGTTTTGGGTTTTTTCACTTTGCGAGCATTGACCCAAGAAGGGAATGATAGGTGGAAATGAAATATCCAGACCACAGAAAAAGGCATTTTCAATGACTGCAGTGCCTGAACACTAATTCCGGTGGTATTTAATGATTGGTGCTTGTGGTGAACAGATGACGCCACTGTTTAAGGGTGAATTGTTTAAGATTCTCCCTGTGTAGCAATAAAATATGACAATCTTATGTTTGATTAGATATAGAGGAGATAAAAATGTCGTGAGAGAAAAACATATAGTTTGGCTCAATGCTAACATACTTACAATGATGAAATAGAATGTCAATATCTAGGTGTTGAAATCATGGAGCAGTAATATCTGTCGAATAAGTTGCATGATCCTCTACAAGATAACAAAGGCTGATTTTTAAACAAAAGGACTTAAATCAATCCTGCTCCTTAGGGATTTACACAGCAGTCAGACATTAACTGGAAGTTAAATTGGGTGAAGCTTAATGTAGGTGGTATAGATTGCCCGAAGTGCAAAGAGCTTATTTTCTTATCTTTGTGTATATTATACACTGCCGGAGGAGGGAGAGCAGGGTCGTAACTCCTCAAAAGATACAGCATTAACTTAGATGAAGCAGTCAGTAGTATTATTATTATTCCTGGTTTATGTGCACTGAAACATAAAAATTTAGGCCTACATTTCATCTAAATGTATTCCCCTTAAGGTTAGAGTTGTATTTTAGGAGCTTTCTCCACAGTGCTTCTGCAGATAATGAAAAGAGATTAGCCTAAGGGATCCACATCTGGATCCTATCCAGACGGCAAAAACATTCTTATTTTTTAAAGTGGGTTTCAAGTAAATCTTTACAGTCCTAAAATAATTAAGTGGATGCAGGCTATCTGTGAATATGTGATTGGATGCTGTTTCGGACTGAGCACTGTTGCATATCTCTCAGGAAAGCCAACTTGCACTCACTCACAACATTTGGCTCGCTATTATTTCATGTCCTCCCTTTCTGCAACCTTAATTGCACTAATAAGTTCTGTATGCTCCTGCCTGTCTTCTGCCTTTGGATTGTTAACTTTAGCTGATGCCTGATTTGCTTTGTCAGACACAAAAGTATCATTCAAAAAACCATCTCCCACAGATATGCCTTCCATTGCCTTATTTTACACAGCAATTACGTGAGTTGCTTTTAAATGCTGGAATGACAAAAACTGAGTTTTTTGTTAACAAAACCAAGCATTTTTCCTCCTATTTGACTGGCGAGAACTTACCTCAAGCCTAGTCATGCAGTGGTCTTAACTCCGTGTAGATTTAAAGCTATGTCTTGATTCTTCTATCTGTCTATCTCACATAAGCCTTCCGGGCATGATTCTGTTTCTCTATTCACATGCTCCCTTGCTCATCCAAACAATCTGGAAAAGAGCACAAGATAAGCTTTTTGATGGGAAAAAGAAACCAATAAAAACTGTGTCAATTCCAGCATGTAATCTTGTGCCTGGGGAGTATGTATGTGTTTTCAATTAGGGTTTCTAAAGTTCCTTTAAATGCCTTAGCTATGCCCTATATGCTGATTTAAGGCCTCAGCAAATAGAGCCTGAGAGGATTTACAACCTTCCAGTCTCCTATAAATGCATTTGCTTACTCATTTTCCCTTCTTTATGTGTGTGTTTGTTGTTGTTGATTCAAACCTCTCTAGAAAGTCAGTCCTGGAGAAATGCCATTAGTAGGGGAAAGACTGAGCAAACAGCAAGTATTATATTTATTTCTGAGGAAGTGCTGGCTTATTCCTAGAGGTGTCTGAAAGAGCCAGAGAGCTTGGACTCAGCCTAAAGCTCTAATTTTTAGGTCTCCATGAGCAATAATCAGTTTGGTTTACATTTTGCTTTGGAAATGCTAATATCCAAGCCAGGTTTAAATTGACCTCATAGCAGCCTTCCAGTACCTGAAGGGGGCCTATAGGAATGCTGGGGAGGGACTCTTCTTTAGGAACTGTAGTGATAGTACAAGGGGTAATGGGTTCAAACTTAAACAGAGGAAGTTTAGATTGGATATAAGGAAGAAGTTCTTTACTGTAAGGGTGGTGAG
>JAOEHX010028126.1:0-16275 GCA_025448015.1 Bolborhynchus lineola | reverse complement strand
GCGCTGTTCCCAGGCTGAAAGTCAAAACCACAGCACTGCACCAGCTACTAAGAAGGAGAAAAATGACTGATACTGCTGAACCCAGGACAGTTGATTAAAGGATGGTGGGACTTCCATTTCTATCTTTGGAAATGATTTGATGGATAGCAGGAAAATTTGAGTGGCTATTCCTGCTTAGCCCATTTATCAAAGGTCTGAATTGGAACCAGCACTTAGAGCTATTACTACAGATTTGCCCAAGAGCCTAATGGAAGCTGAAGTTGCCTGGGAACGCTATAAGGAGGTGAATCTTTTCTCTGGCCAGTTCCTTGTCCTGGTAAGGATGGGCACCCTCCCTGGAGGCTGTACATCCTGCAGCTGGAGCTGTTTGCAGACAAGACCTGCTTGTTGTGGATTGGAGGTTGGGTTAGTAGAAGCTACTACCACATGAAAGGTGGTGCCCCTGGGAAACTCAGTGACTCCTGGGTTTCTTACAGTGTTTGCATGCTGCAAACAGCAGGAAGCACTTTTGTGATTCTGTGTTATTTCTGAGGTGTGCAGAAAGTCTGGGAGAAAAAACTGCTCTGAAAGTCTATTTTCCTGGTTCCCTGTGGATTATCTGTGCCAAGACAGATTCTTTATGAATGTGCATATTCTATGCAAAACGAACTGGCATAATAGCTCTTGCTTCAGTGGAAATAAGCTAAGCAGAGAAACAGAGGAAACAGTTTAGTCTGTAGCATGATTTAGTATCTTAGAGCAGCAGTTAACTCTTTATATTGACTTGGGCTTTATGATATAGTGCCATCATGAATATAATTGTATAGGCAAGATATGGGGACTTGCTGTTTCTCACACTTCCTGCTTCCTATACGCGCTGGGTGATACTCAGATACCGCTTATAAGCTGAGCAAGAAACAGATGTTTCCAGCTGTGCAAGCAGAGATTGAGAAACACCAGCAAAGAAGTGCCCTGGTGTGATGACCTGTAACTAACCACCTGAGCTGGCTGATTGGATTATGGGTGCAAAAGAGTGATCTATGCAGTGTGCCAGCCAGTTTCCATCCTGTGCTCAGTGTTTCCCTTCTGTTTCCAACCAGGATGGAAAACTTAGTATATGAGGTGCTGCTTAAGCCTTGCCCCAGGATTTCTCTGTGTTATCTTGGCTGCCACATTCAAGAAAGAGCATTCAAGATACAAAGGGGTAGAAAAATGTCTGGATTACCTCCTTCTCCCCCTTCACCCGCCTTTCTTATGAGAAGAGGTTGAAGTTTTGCTCTGCTCATCTTACACAAGTGAAGTTTGAAGAGGAAGTGTGAGGTAGATTGAATGCTACTTTACAGCAAAGCTGTTTGAGCCAAGAGCTCTTACTTGAAAAGTAAGATTTCTGTGGCAGGAGCACAGACAAATCAAAATAAAAGGGTTGTGATGTGTTTAAAGTGGAAATGGGAAAGAGTTGCTGCTGTGTGTATGGAAAAGAGAATCCAAAAGCTTCAGCCTCTAGAACAACTATGAGCAAAATCCTTCAGTTCATCTTCAACCTAAATATTTTTGAAGTTCTTTTGCATTCTGTGGGAGAGGGCTCAACTCCCTGGTCTGGAAGGTTCTTCCCTGTCTGAGGTTGCCTATGTATAAAATAAGCAGAATTAGGAGAGCACAAGGTGGGGGAAAAAAGGCTTCAAGAAACTCCTCTCCCAAGAAATTGTAGATGCAGCAAAAAATGAGACAGAAGACACAAATCTTCTTTGTATGTATTTCTTTCGGGCTTTCCTTAGTACAGGTGTATTCCTTATGCTGTTATAATTTGTCCTTTGCCTGGGAGAGAAAGCAATAATGGTGAAAAGTCTCGGGAATGACTCTTCAGAGGAGGAAGATGAAAAGCCTTATAAAGTTATAAATGAAGCCCTCATTTGCTCATCAACCACCAGATTTCCTTGCTGCCCTGGCTGCTCCTGGCATGCTGTGGAGCACAGAAGGTCACAGGATGGGGATCTTGGTGTCTCTGTGGTGTCCCTCCACTAGTGGTGAGACTAGCGAAAGTCTGCAGCAGTGACAAGTTGGTGCTTTCCCAATGTGCAACATCTATAATGGTTTCCCCTTCCTGGTCCAGGCTAGGTTTTTACAGTTAGTGAAGGGGAAACTACTCTGGGCTTTGCTGAGGATGGTGTATGTTTAATGCACAATTAGGCAGTAGAGCCAGTGAAATAAGACGGATTTCCTTAAATACATTATTTACTTCCCTGACTCAGAGCTAAACAATTCCAGAATCTCAACTCCATAAGATGCCAAATGCAGCATGAAATCCTTTACAGCTATCTTACAGTATGAATTTACTTCTTTGCATCTGGGAGAATGAGTGACATTGGCGCTTCTGCCTCCTGCGAGGACAACATGCAATCTAACCTCCTAGGGAACCATTAGGGGCAAGTCTGCTCAAAACACGTATGGAAAGAAGAATTGTGTTGGAAAAATTGAGTTGGGAAAATATGCACAGTCCTATCTCTAAACTTTGCTTGGGAGCCTAATATCTTTGGCTGAGCTTGTGACTGAACAAGCACCAACCATGCGCTCCAAAAGGAAAAAGCTGAGAATTGGCTGCTGTGCAGTAACTCACTAAAAAGGAAGGTTTGCATGGGGTGCCTAGGAGCACATGGTTTGGGAACATATTTATATGCAAGTGATGCATGACACTCAAGCTCCTGTAACGAAGTAAAGATGATGCAGGAATCTGTCTGTATCAAAGAGCTTCCAGGATGGAACCTAAACTGCCCAAGTTGCCTCTTATCTTCTTGTACACCACAATGGGATCCTGGCCTGTTAATAAGTTTTCTCAGCTCTACTGGGTAATATATTGCTAGTTCTAAAAGAGTACAAGTTGACAGTACATGTTCTCTTCTTCAAAGTTCAGCAGCATTTTGCCAGCAGCAAAGTTCAGTTTTGTTTGTGGCTGTGCCTACAGGACAGTGCAAAAGCGCAAGCTCCCTAGAAAGGCAGCTTGTATAGGACAACGCAAACTTGTCCTGATTCAGCTGCAGGTTATGAGTAATCTTTCAAACTGTGAGGAAACTATTTGATTCCTTTCCTAAAAAGATAATTTTTGAAGGAAGAGGAAAATGAGGCCAATTGGCGAACGAACGACATATTCAATTAGAATGTATTTCCAATCCAGTTATAGTCAGAAGAATGCCAGTATCAAAAAGCAGTTCTGCTCACTGTATGTGTTTGAAGTTGTAGCCTTTCAGCTTATAGAAATGAATTTTTAACAAAGTTTTCTCACTATTATCCCTGCAAGGCTACATCACCTACAGGCACATACACAGCTTTGTGTTCAGCCTCATATTTATTGAACAGAACTTTCAGACAAGTGCCAATTACAGTGTTTACCATTGCTGCTGAATGTGCTAAAAAGAAGCCAGCTTGATTCCTGGATCTGAAGCAATTGACAATGTTCGTAACATACAGTATTTATTTATTTACTTATTTACTTATTTTTAGATTGAAATAAGCATTTTTGAGCATGAGTTTTGGGCGGAAAGGGTAAACGTGAAGCCTCACCCTGTGTGTGTGCATATATATACATATATATCCACATGATCTTGGAGAATTACTGTGTCTTAGTGTGCTTGAAATAAAATCACTTGCTGCTCGCAGATGTACAGAGATGGCTTGTATTCTCAGTGCTACACAAGCACCTCCTGGTTTAGAGAGATAATCGAATTGCTGCAGAGAATTCCTAATCCTTGGTGACCTGGGAGCTGAGTGACTCCTCTGTATTGATGATGTTTACCCAAGCATGATGCACTTGCAGAGGCCAGAAAATAAATGAGAAATCTGATTAGTTTCAGTTGCTATAGAGCCACACTCAGTTTCTGGTTTAGCTATCATCAAAGCGTCTAGACACAGAGCATATAAACTCTTCAGTGACCTGGTGATGGTGAGTTTCAGCTAAAAGTCCAAGTGTCTGGTTCAAAGGTCTAACTGGACAGTTTTCATAGAATAGATATATATCATAGAATAGATATAATAGATATTATAGTTATAATATCATAGACATTCATCATAGAATGGTTTGGGTTGGAAAGGCCCTTAAGATCATTTAGTTCCAACCCCCTGCCATAGGCAGGGATGCTTCACCACAGACCATGTCACCCAAGGCTTCTGTCTGGCCTTGACAGAAGTATCTCTCTCCAGACTGTACCCTGGCTTGTTGCTATTTCAGAAGGTGTTCAGAAGGGACCCAAATACAACGGTGTCGCTTGCTTCTCTGTCAAGCAGATTTGATTCTCAGCTTTAGCCTTCCCTGGAAGCCCTTCATCAGAGCTCATAAACCTACCAGATATCAAAGAAGCACGTATAGCTTTATAATTTCTGGCAGTAAAGGTTGTTCCTGTTTTGACATTTCTAAAGAAGGCTCCCTGAATTTTTCTATGGAAATGAATTAAGCTCTGCAGCTGCGTACAGAAAGGCAAAGGAGCACCCAGCAAAGGAACAGGTTTTCTTCTCTTCAGGGTCTCAGAGTTGTTAGTGAATATATTTTTTGAGATTTAGGGCATGTAGAATCTCCAGTGCCCATGGGATTGAACATCAGAAGACAACCTAATGTCTGTAGCAAAATATGTGAACAAAACCAGAACTACTAAGCACTTTGCTGCCTATAGGAACTCCAAAGGCTCACTCAGAAGGTATCAGATTTATCTCAGAGCTATCAGGCTTTGGTTTGTTCTCCAATCTACCCATAATCTTCTCACATCTGCCCTTAAGACACAAACAAAGCATGGATGGGGTGGGCTCATCAGCTGCTGTGAACTGGTGCATCTGTGCTGGCTTCAGGGAACTTCCTTGGCAGCCCAGACCAAGAGAGCTGCAGTGTCTGGAGTACCCTCTGAGCGTCTTTCAGAACATGAACAGCACGGATCTGGAAAGCTAATATTAAACTGAGAGGGTTTGAGTGTGTTTTATGTTATTTAAGTTAAATTTATGCCACTTGCTCCTTGAACTTCTGCAAACAGTTCTGGGGTTAACTTACTCAAATAGCTGCAAGAAAACTTCATAAGTCACCTTTAATAACTGAGACTATGTGACTCATTGCACGTTGTTACTAGGCTCTCAAAAAGATATGGTTCAAAGAACATTTGAAGTATTTCCTCTCTCAAGTTCCCATCAAACTTCCCAAGCTGATATTCATCTAGCTTACACTGTTGTCAAAGAAATAAGTTTAATGGAGTGAGACTAACTCTGGCTTTCCTTGTTCCTTTTGTTCATATAAGCCCAGACCTGCAGTGTTAATTTTTATTTTTTTTTTTTTAAGAAAAGAAACGTGTCAGAGAAGATTATTAAAAATAGGCTCTATTTCCCTAAAGGACGCGTTAACAGGTCACATATGTGCCTTCTGTAAATATGTAATCAGGGTCCATTTCAATGGAAGTGCGTTACATGAGGGCTTTAGTAAGAGGACTTTGACATTCAAGGTACTGGATCAAATACTGAAAGAGCATAGTATGCCTCAGAGATGCAAAGCAAACACTTGAACGCTAGAGGGAAAGTACCGTGCCTGAAGTTTATTTCTGTGAAGAGTCAGTGTGTGTAAAAGTGAATGTAAGCAGAGAAAGTTGGGGCTGTTCAGCCTGGAGAAGAGAAGCTGTGTGGAGACCTCATAGCAGCTTCCAGTATCTGTAGGGGGTCTACAAGGGTGCCAGAGAGGGACTTTTCATTAGGGACTGTAGTGAGAGGAGAAGGGGTGATGGGTTTAAACTGAAACAGGGGAAGTTCAGGTTAGAAATAAGGAAGAAGGTCTGTACTGTGAGGGTGGTGAGGCGCTGGAATGGGTTGCCCAAGGAAGTTGTGAATGCTCCGTCCCCGGTGGTGTTCAAGGCCGGGTTGGACAGAGATTTGGGTGACATGGTCTAGTGTGAGGTGTCCCTGACCATGGCGGGGGGTTGGAATGGGGTGATCTTAAGGTCCTTTCCAACCCTAACTATTCTATGATTCTATATTTGGTTATTTTATCCCTTTTTTTGAGAAAGAGAAAGAAAAAGAAGCTCCTAACAAAAGGAGATTTGGGAGGTTTTCTTCTAGGTTAATGGGTAGCTTTCAGGACTAGCACTTGGGGTACTGCCCACCAAAGGTTGGCTTGGGAAAGCCTAGAGCCAGGCACTGTTCCCAGATTCACAGGTTTGGGTACAGTACTGCTAGTTAGTTTGTGGATTTTGGCACTGCTCTCTAATGAAATCCCATTTTGCACAAAGGACTGGGGCTCCACAGGGACATTTAGGAGGTGACAGAAATCAAAAGGGAGGCTCAGGATATTGCATTCAGTTTTTAGGCTCAACGCAAATAGTGCATTGACCTCTTCTAGTTTAAGAGCAGGTAATATTTTTCAGTTCTTTAGCTTGTAAAGTGTCAAGGAAAATAAGGATTTACTTCAGGCATACAATCTTTTATACATATATGTATTTTATATATATATATACACAATTATAGAAACTTCCCAAATTGGAGGTGACAAGAAACGTCACTTTTATTACTTATCTGAACCATTCCCCTAAAATACAGCAAGTGATTTCCCCATCCTCTATTTCAGAATAAATATTCTGGAGGAAGTGTATGATCGGGCATCTTATTTTTAGCATTTGGAGCACAAACCCACACACCAGGGAATTTTTTAGCAATTGCTTTAATGGTGCTCTGTTTACAGGACCAGCATTGGTATTATTTATTGCCAATGATTTGCAGAAATTGTTTGAGTCTCATTTGCACAATGGATGGGCTAGAAGACCAGTAAGGTCAGGAGTACTGCAGTAAGCAGCACAGGAGGGAGAAAGGCTGTTTCTCTGGGTCTAATCTATCATATTCTCATTACAAGAGCTTCAGCCTTCTCACCCCTATATGTAGTCAGGGGAGGTTGCTGCTGCTGTCTTCTGGAGCTGGATCTTATCAGAGAGGCAGACAGGCAACCAGGCTGCGGCAGCAGCTATTCAAAGGGGGGATAAAGATCCCTTCTGACTACTTGAGTAGAAGCTCTGTTTAGACAAAGGCAGAGCTTGGAACAATTTGCTTGTGGATGCTATTACAAAGTTTACATGGTCTGTTCCTTTTTTACAATGCAGTGCTTGTTTGTAACTCATACATACAAGCAGATGGGTCATCCTGCTTGGCATGAAATGGCACGTCATAGCCTCAGCCCCCAGACTAAACCAGTTCCTGCTCTGTTGCTTGGTTTTATATTTGTTTTGTGTGAAACTAAGGCTGGAACTTGCTCTGCCTCCCAGACGAGTAGGCTGCAGGGTGAAACTTCCCCAGTCTCCCTTGTCCCCTGAGTCTTTGGAGCTGCTCTTGCTGGAATGGACATGAAGCCCACTCTCTTACTTCAGGGTAAGTGCTGTCATGATTAGACTGGTGTCCAGCTCTGCCTCAAGAGGTGAAAAGCAAGCCAGACTTCTCCCCACAATGGGATAAGTAGCTTCCTACCTCCAGGAGGTGGTTTGGTGTCTCCCAGGTCTGACATAGCTCTTACAAGCCCGTGTACGCCCTGTCTCAGTCAGCAGTGCATGAGTCCCTTTCTTAGGTATTTGCCTCTCTCCATGCTGTGTCTCGGAGACAGCCAGTAAAATAGTCAGTGTATGAGGAATTTTTAAGTGAAGCTTAATTTTTATGTCTTCTTCCAAACCTGAATTCAGAAGTGCTGTACATACCCAGCTCTCCTTGGCAGACATCTGTCCGAGTAGCTCCTCCAACTATAAACTGAGGGTTGGCACATAACTCCTGAAAGACACATTTTCAAAGTACACGTCACCCTTTCTGGTCTGAAAAAATCCCATTTCTTGTTTCAGTGTTCAGAAAGCGCTACAAATCTTCAACATTTCATTAAAAAGCAATCCTTTGTCCTCTGTCTGATTAACATGATGTCAGAACAGTGTTGCCTTGTTGAAGACTGCGTGTATGTTTTTAGGGCAAACCCTGAAGCCCTTTGCTACTTGAGACTGTCAGTAATATTGGTGAGAATTTTTGCTGCTGTGGGGACAGAGGTGAAAATTCAACCTCAGTATTTGCATCTCATTTTACCTTGCTGTAGTTTCAGCTCAGTGCAAATGAGCTTGTGACCATTGCTGCTGGCTCTGGAGCCTCGTTGAGTTTCCAATGCCACTGGCATGGAGGATGTTCCCCTGCTTCCTGGGAGGCCAGCCACACAAATGCTTTTATTAGAAACCCCCCTTTCATCTTGGTACTTTGGGGCCAGTCAAGTAGGTTATGGCAATGACTGTCCCTCTTATCCCAACTCAAAAGCCTCCAACAATTCATGCCCTGAATTAGGAAGTTAATATTGTCTCTTTAGAGACAAAAGCCTTCCCCTTCTCCTAAGCATTTTCCATGAGCTTCTGGATGGCAGCAAGAGGCAGTTTATAGGAAGCCTAACTTGGCAAGCAGGGTGAAGGAAGGCTTAGGCAGTCACCAGCTCTCTCAGAGAGCAGCAGTTGTCAGCATGAGCATCCTGTGGGGCAACCCAGAACTTCTTGTGTGTGATGAAGAGCCAGTTTGTGTATCTCCCTTTGCAATAGGTGTGATCTCAGCTGCATCCCTTCTGCTTTCGTGGTTTCGCAGCTGCTCAGCTGCCTTAGTGGATAGGAGTTGGAGAGGTTACCCCCCTCCAAAGCGGTATACCTGGTGGCAGTCAGTTGTGTACAACTGATTTCTCACCCTTTGTCCTTTCTGAGCCACTGCAGAGTGCCTCATACACCTTGCACACAGCTGTATTTCCACCTTCTCGCTTTCTATAAGCCCACTGTTGAAACCAGGAAGTAAGCCTTTGATGGCAGTGGGTCTAACATTCACTGTCTGCACACCAGGAGTCACAGCCTGGGGATAATGGCCTTAGTGGATATCTAATTTTCAGGGGGTGTTCCTCCAGTGGATCTCCTCCAGATTGCCCTCTGGGTCCTACTGCTGTGTCGAATGCAGGCAGGTAAGTGAACAGTGATCCCATCAGCAATCACAGGAGGAGAGTTTGTGACTGTGTCTCTGCCTGCAGCAGGCACAGTTTTGTTCTTGCATGAGGAGCCCAAGACTGATTTACTGAGTTTTCTGAGGCTGCTCTTTGCCCAGGGTCAGCAAAGCCAAGAGACACATCCAGGGTACATGCTGCTGAAACATCCAGGTGCCAGAGGGAGGTGCTGAGGGACAGACAGTGTTGCCAGCACAGAAACTTGGAGTTACTAAACCTGCAAGCTTCTGGTTCTCACTTATCAGGTGAAAAACAAAATAAAAAGGCAAGCCTTGAAATTTTCCCTGCTTCTCACTTTCCTCCATCAGCGGAAGGGAAGTTGGTTGAGGTGTTTCCTTCCTTCCTTCCTATTTTTCAGTTTTTCTTGATCTCAAGGGGCAAAACAACAAAGGAGGAGCAAAGTAAGGACAGAAACAAATGACTGAAAAATGTGTGCACAGAAAAATCTCCAAAACCTTGATTTTGTGGTTAAAAAAAAAAAAAAAAATCAGCATCTAATCTTTTCTGATGAAGACGACTTTTAAAAATATAAGGCATTTTTTAGGATATAACAACAGTAATAACAGTTCCAGTCAGTTGTTCTTTAACTGTTATAGGTAGCTTGAAGAGAGCAAGAGGATTTTGTTTCAGTATTAGCCTGCTTTCCTAGGGTGCACAGGGGGAAGACCTTGGTGTAGGTACTGTTACTGTCGATGGCTCCTGGGGTGCCCTGTGGTCTGGCTGGATGCACATGGAGCTTTTGTACCCAGCTCTGGATTGCACCCTGGACTTGTAGCTCTGTGGAGATAGGATGAACAGGGAGGAAGCAGGTTCTCATGGAGCAGTTACAGGATTCCTTGCTTTATAAAGAGTTTAGAAGATGATGATTTCTTTTTTCCCTATCCCCTTTTCAACCTTGCATCTGCTATGGCAAGATAGAAGGGAAAACCAAAACATACAGATAATGGATATTCATGGATATTCACCAATGATTTAGCATGGATGTCCAGGTGGAATTTGATTAGGACCGAACCCAGTAAAACAGGTAGTTGTAAAGCACTCTTACCGTGGGGCGCTTCCAGACTATCCCCTGGGTTTTGAAGGAATATGGTCCCAGGTCCCGGTAGCCCAGTGTGGAAGGACAAGCTGGGAACTCCTCATCCTTGAACAGAGCGCCAGCCTGCAGGCACTGCTGCTTCAGGGCTTCGTAGTCCTGCTTCAAATACTTGATGGCATTCCTGTTGGATCCCAGCCCGCCTGCAGCCGCTCTTTCTTGGCACAGCCTCGCTGCAACCCTGGACATGGCTGGCCACCCTTCTGGCTCTGCCTTTGACTCCTGGGCAAGAGGAGGTGAATACAGGCAGGTAACAGGCTGGGGTGGAGCTGGCGGCTGCTGTGAGTGCTCCAACAGCCCTGGAGGGAGGAGGCACCAGAAAAGCAAATATGTACCCAAGATGTACTTGAGAGATGGAGGCAGGGAGCTGGTGGAGGCTGCTGCTGGGGCTGTGGCCCGTCTTGTGTTACTCCCACCTTAATTGCCTTTTTTTTCTGCCCCTTTTAAAGATAGGCTTTTAACAAGGAGCAAGGGGAAACCAGTGTTTTTGCAGACACACCTACATGGAAAGTAATTGTGTGTGTGTGTGTGTGTGTGTGTGCGTGTGTGTGTGTGTGTGTGTGTGTGTGTGTTCACTGTGCCGAAAGTCAGGTTTGAGTCTGGATGAAAATGATTTAAGACTCCTTTCCTTCCTTCTGAGATCAGGCTCTATACTGTTGGAGGGTTAAAAAGCCTGAAGCTGGGTATCTACTGTTGCAGCTTACCTGGCTATGGAGACACCACTGAGTTTCAAAGTTGAAAAGTTGAACCCACTTCTGGCTTTAGTGATCTTTAAACAAAACAGTAAAATCTGTTTGGTACTCCCGAAGCAGTAAGATTTCATGAGTTAATTTATTAGCAATAAAAGGTGTGAGCTTGACAGAGCTGGAGATGGCTACTTGGCTGTATGACCCGCAGAGGACAAGGGTATGGTCCTAGCCTAGGCCAAAAATGGAAAATTATATCACCGGATAAGGAGGCAAGCTCCCCATCTCCAGTGTGACCATGGGTGAAAGTCACTGTACCTTCCCCATCTATAAAAATGAGATCTTATCTCAGCTAGTGTGAAGTTAACCTTCATATTTACAGTCTTTTGGTGGTGCTTCCTGCACATAAAATATTTACAAGCAAAAACCAAAGCGAGCTTCAGGTGCAGAAGGCTTTTTAGACCTTAAAAAACAATGATTCCTGCTCCTGTAGAGGAAAGCCTCCAAGTTTCTAACCCTGGCAGCCCCAGAGGTGCACATCTCCCTGGCAAGGTGGCTGCAAGTGTCTGTAGGTTCAGAAACTGAGGCAGGAGCAATTTTCCATGGAGCATAGCTGCTCTCTGCTGTCTTCCTATTTAATGGTCATGTTTCCCCAGCAAAGCCCCTTGTGTGTCAAGCTAAGAGCTGGGGAAACAGCAGTTTTGTTTGCCAGAGAGTGTGTTTGATGACTACCCCTTGGTAAGTGTAGAGAGAAGGTGCGGGGAAAGGAAGAGGGAATTTTTAAGGCCCGAAACCTGTTGAGATAAGGAGTCCAAACAGAGGCGAGCCAGGTTGCTTGTCTGCAAATATTTGAAGAGTGTGAATGCAAAAGAGGAAACAAAATGTCTTGGCCAGTTCCAGGTGGGCACAGGTAGAGAAGGCTGGGCTGAGGGTGTTACTATACTGGTTATCCACAAATTCAATCAATAGTGTTGAAATTGAGTAGAGGAAGAGGATGGCCAGAATTTCATCTCTCCTGCATTTCCGTACTTCTAGGTGGTCTCATGTACCGAACAAGAGTGAAGAGTGGAATCATTAATGGTTATGGGGAGGGATTCTTTCTTTCTAGAATGTATTTAGACCCATTCAGAGGCACCCGTTTTCTCTGCTCATGAGGCAGAACACTGCTTGCTTTCCCTCCCTGCACCAGCATCTTGTGCTGAAGTTTCCTCTCTTCTGGTCCACAGGCATGCTCCCACTTTGCTGTAATTAATTGCTCTAAGCCGCAAGCTGTGGCAATGTTGTTCATGGACCTGGGGCATTTGGCTCAGGAATCTTTTGTTCCCCATGTATTCTTTAGCCATACAGTTGATACACTGTGAACTGTAACTCCAGTTGCTACCAGACACAAGTGAGCACAGAAGGGGTGAACCCTTGTGCATCATCACCAGTGCGTTAAGGTGTGATACAGAGGAAACACAATCAGATTTCAATCTTCATACACTCCAGTAAAATGTGCCATAGGATTTTTTATGTGCTATACACATAATATTTGGGAAGAGGCTGAGGACAACGATTTTCTCTGGTGAAGGCCTGCGCTAGTTCAGCACCCAGTGTGCTCACCACAACCCTCTGTTCCTAGTGATCAGCAGTACAGAACTCCAAATTGATTTCTGAGCTCTATTAGTGACAGCATGATTTATTTTGTGTAGAAAGTGATACACAAGCACCATCTAGAGGATATAAAGAAGAGGAAAATGTTATGACTATAGTTGACTACAGCAATAAATGACAGTTGTACTATGGGGGGAAAAGTTTCCAGGTTCCCCATGACTCCCAGAAACTGCTGCAGAAGGCATTAACCCCAAGGGAAACAGCAACCAGATAAAAAGTTATAACAATCATTCTGGTTTGTGTTCTTTTTAGGATTTCCATAGTTTTGCTTTGTTCTTCCTGCTTTCCTTCCCCTCTCCCCACTTCTTGGTGACAGCAAGATAAGAGAAATAGCAAAGAACCAAAGAAACCATCATCTTGGTTTCAAAGTCTGCAAATTCCACGAAATCAAGACTGTTCTGTATCTGTGGAAACCTTTTATAAGAAAATAACCACCAATTATCTAGCAGTTCTAGATGCATTTTTGCTGTAGTGTATTAGAAATGGCTCTCCTGCACTGCACCACTTTGCTAATGAGATTTAAAGCTGCTTAGCTGTATTGTAGACCCTGCAGCTTGGAAAGGAATTAGTTTGATTTAGAATGCTGGCCCTCTCCTATTCTAGATGCATGGGCATTTACCTACCCTATTACTGTGAAAATAGAGTGACTACTAATATGCAGACTAGTGTGAGCTATGACAGGTCCTAAATGTTTGTCTATAAGGTTATTCTTCTAGAGGTTGCAATATTTTATCTAAATGTCTGGGGAGGCAGTGGTTGCTACAGGCTGCAGCCTAGTGGGTTCCCTAAAGTGAAATGCAGCTGAAATTAGCCATGATCCTGTTCATTTGTTTAATAAAAGCCAGAAAAGCGTTGGTGCCTGAGGAGGAGGAAGATGACATTCTGCAATGGTAATGCCTGCACCCTGGGAGTGAAGCTCCATAACACAACCAGGCTGATCCACAAATGATTCTTCAGCACCATAAGGAGCTGGGAAGGGTGGATGCATTTTGCAGGATGATTCAGGTCCAGCGATGCTGCAGGGCAGATCAGCCCTGAGCTGCTCATAGCTGCTGACTGTGATGTAAGGAAGGAGAAGCCCATCCTGACTGGGACTCCAGGCTGGGAGTGGCAGCTGGATGCTCCTCATCTGCCAACTTACCTGGCTACAGAGGACTTTGTGGGTAGGCTGTTAAGACAGCTCCTACAACAACCAACTTCCCATATAATGAGATAAATCCTGTCTTATGCCAACATATCCTTGTCTACCATCAAACCACCTGGGACAGTACAGTCCCCACGTGTTTGGAACCAGTCTACCAGGCCATGGTGGCAAATAAACCTTTTCTCTGCATTTCTTCACATACCTCTCGCACTGCCTACTTGAATCCTTGCTGGCTCAATTTCCTTCTGGCTTTGCTCCTTTTCTGTTTGGCCCTGTCTCAAGCCCTGTTCCACCACAGAGCCACTAAGAAAACTCTGGTAACTGACTGCACAGAGCAGCAGTATAACACGCTTGTACACACTTTATCTTCTTGATGGTTGTCCAAGTGGAGGCAGTCAGCACGCTGCCAGCAGACTATAGAGTGGTCCATGAATAGCACCTATGGGACACGAGGGAGATGGCTGAGAAAAGCGAAGTGATTACATGACAAACTGCAACTCAGCTTAAACTTCTGCATCGGCTGGGAAGTGGCTAGAGGAGTTCACAAACCAAAACCGGGTTTGTGGGCCTCTGAAAACCACTGCTTTGAACTGACACTGGTTTCCTTCTACTGTGACTTTGGGGAAAAAAGAGGAAGTCTGCTCTGTGGCAGCTGTACAGCTTTGAACCACTGCGTGGAGCCAAACGCCTTCTGAGCAGCTCCATAGCTCCTGGATCTGCCACATCGGGATGCAACACGGTTTCTCGTGGGTTAAACTCCCAAGTGGTAAGGTGCTGCTGTCTCTTAGTCTCCTGGTTCAGTACATGGCCTTCTTGCCTGAGAGATAATTTGGCAGTGCTTAATGAATTGAAACAGGCAAGTAAAACCATCATCCGGTGTCATACTGTGTCCTGCTAGAGCTTCAGCACAGCCATGCTGGAGATCTTGGCTAAGGGTGTACGCAGCATGTACCAGCACTTACGGGATGCAACATTATTTGATCCACTCCCAGTTTTCCATGTGTGACTGATTTCCCACATGCCTCAATAATTTGCTAAAAATACCATTATCCTCCTTATGAAGAGAGCCCTTCTGATCCGTAAGGAAGAGGAGACACCTTCAAAGCAGAGTGAAGCTGGTCTGCACATGGCCAGTTTTGGACACTCCTCAAAGGTGAGGTCAGGACTGCTCTCTTGCATGGTGCTATCTGCATAGACATTGCTGGCTGGTGGGGCCCATAGCACTCTCAAACCTAATTTCAAACGGATTTTGGAACCCTCTTGTGCTGCATTGTGAAATGAATGGGCAAAGCTTATCTTGTTTTGTTGTTTAATAGTAATAACTTCCTACCTAACTGTCTAAACAGGACCTGTGCTGAGTATAGGCAGAAGAATCGTAAGTGATTGAAGTCCAAGATCACTTAGCAAATGGATAGTGTTTCTCAGTTCATCAGGGCACCATGTCTCTATCAGCAATGAAGAAAAACCTCTGATTTGTAATTTTCAAGGAAAACTTCCCACCCCATCTCAGCAAATGGTACAGCTGGGTACTTTATAGTGCTTTAGCCACTTTTCCAGCAATAATATTCATTTTAGTCAAATAAGTTGGTTCCAAACAAGCACTTAGCGCATCCAAGGCTTGGGATGGAACACAGAAAAGGAGGTGCCTCTCCTTCCAAGGCAGTAGTGCAGGCAGGGGGTGCAGCACTGCCCGGGAATTCTGCCTGGCACTCAGCACATCCTGAGTCAGACCTAAAATATGAAGCAAATGGCTTGAATTGTCCCTTGGAGAGCTGCCATAGTACGTGGGTGCCAGCAGCAGCATTTCAGACATCCCTGCCAGCAGCTCCCTGCTGAAACAGAGACACTCCCTGCACGGTGTGGCTGGGGTGCACATCTGGGGGAGCTCGTTGCATGTGGTTTGGACTGTGCAGGGGGGTACAGGTGGGTTCCTGTTAGCGGCGACAGCAACACGTGCTTTGGTTACCACTGGCAAATCAAGGTGGAAATCATTTCTGTTGCATGTAGCATTCAAAGCTGTAACAGGATGACAATACAGAATACATATGTACCATATTAGGTTTTTAGCTGTATTAGTTTTTCCTCTGTCTTCGACTTTTTTCTATGCTTACAGATTTGGACATGGATACTTCTGGGTTTTATGCAGGAAATACCCATTTTTTAATTGACGCATACATAAAATCATAGAATACAAGATTGGAAGGTACCTCAAGGATCATCTGGTCCAGCCTTGTCTGGGTGAAGCATGCCTTAGACTACATACCACAGCACCCTGTCCAGCCAAACCTTAAACATGTCTAACACTGGGAATTCCACCGCTTCCCGTTATGCCAATGGCTGGTTGTTTTCATTGTGAAAAATTTTCCTCTAGTGGCCAGTCAGAATCTCCCCAGGCGTACCTTGTGCACGGGAACAGGCTGCGGAATGTCCCTCTCCGGAGACATTCCAAACCCGCCTGGATGCACCCTTGTGCAACCTGCGCAAGTGACCCTCCCTTGGCCCGGGAGATGGATTAGATGACCTCGAGGTCCCTTACAACCCTAACGACTATGTGAGAACCCCTCCTCTCTTCTATGTCACTACATGAAGAGGAAGCCTCCGCCCTTTACAGGACACGTGCGCTCTCGGTTTATCAGGACTCGCCGATCCGGCGGGGCTCCAGTGAACGGCGACGCGGCGGGGCTGAGCACCGGCGACACTCGGGACACCCACAAGTGGTGGG
>JAOEHX010028125.1:0-15232 GCA_025448015.1 Bolborhynchus lineola | reverse complement strand
AGTGCCCTTCTCTGGTCCCGCTCCAGCACCTCAGTGTCTCTCCTGTAGTGAGGGGCTCAGAGCTGAACACAGGATTCCAGGTGCAGCCCCACCAGTGCCCAGTGCAGGGGCACAGCCCCTGCCCTGGCCCTGCTGCCGCACTGGTGCTGATCCAGGCCAGGATGCCAGGGGCTTCCTGGCTGCCTGGCACAGCTGCTCATGCTCAGCTCCATCAGACACCACGACCAGGTCCTTCACAATGAGCCCCACTCTCCCCATCATGCTTTAGGGAGTCTTGTACCTTCTGCCTGAAAGCACTCCGCTGGAAGTTGCTTTTGAAGGATTTTCAAGCCAAGAGTGGCAGTATCTGGAACCATGAACTTTTGAAGTGTTTAAAGAATGCTTGGTGTAAGAGTTTTCTGTGAGAAATTGAGGTATAATGAAAGTTAACTGTACTGCAGAAGATTGGTTTGAAGATACTGTTACATGGTTGTAGAATTAAGTTTAGATATTCTAGCTCTGGTCTCATTTGCTCCTGCACTTTGTGGCCCTCTTCTGCTGGGCCATCTGTACCATAGGGTGGACGTGGAATTCGTGATAAGAAAAGATCTGGTAATAGCTGGGCAACTTGTGCCCAAGCTTATTTAGGAAAGTGAATTCCTGAGTTACAAGTGTGTTAAAGCTGGCAGTTTTTCTGTGAAACAGGAATGTGAAATAGGTGAAATGTACCTAAATCAGAATTTCCTGATTTCATTCTATGATATTAACCAAATATGTGGTGGTTTACAGCATTTCCCTAAAGATGCATGGCTCATACAGGAAATGGAAAGATCCTAAATAACAGGTCTAGGATGCTGGACCTTTATGTTGGAGGGAAAGTTACTCATTCAGAAGACTGGAGAAAGAAGCTGCTGTAGGAGGCTTGGCAGCTAAATGTGCAGCTAAGCCATTTGTTCCAGGAAAGGTCCTGTTAATTTTCTTGAGGATTGCTATGGGCTACCCAGTCCATCCATGCAAACTGAGTTAGAGACTTAGGAAATGATCATATGAATTGATAAATCTGAGCATTAGCAGTATATGGAATGCCAGTTGTTGAGACAGATGAACTGTTGAAAGCAGCCACAGCCTTTTAAGAGAAGTGTTCCATGTAAAATACTGTTATGAAACCTTGTCATAAACACTTTTTGGGCAAACGGTATTAGGAAAGCACTGTTCCAGGATTTTTATTGGAGTCAGTAGATGATATATCCATGAGAAGCTGGAAATTTATATTATCTGTGGGCAGTGGTTGTAACAGATACTCTGCTCCTTGCAGTTTCCAAATGTGGTCCTCAAGCAGCAGTCACAGTAAACCAATATGAAATGGCAGCAAATCTTCAAGGTTTGGCACCAGCAGAGCACATTCCTTGGGGGTTGGATCAAACCTCGAAAGTAATTTCTTCTTGAATGTGATTTGTGGGTTACTGAATTCAGAAGCGATTTGATTTTGCTTTTGACTCTTCAGAGCCTGTCACGTTCAGGCAAATTTGACCTATCACAAATCCTCAACTGGAGTTGGACAATTGTTCTATCAGCATATTCAGTGTACTAGATGAACCACATGAATGATGCTAATACGTCCAGTTCAGATTGTGTGTTAATTCGGAACACATTGGAGGCTGCTTCACATTGATCCCTGTTCCAGTGGGATTTTAAAGTGATGGGGCAGATGAGAAAAATCATCATGCACATACTAAATGCAGTGACAGTTGAGAAAAGCAGGGAAAACACAAGCACTGCACTGAGATAACTGCAGAACATTGGAAAATAGACTTTTGCTTTTAGGTTTGATATGAGTCGCGGCTTCTTCCAAACCAGGTTTGTTCTAGTGAATTTTTACCTCTATTTTTAATACTGTATTAGGAATTGTATTAGGACTGGAATTGCACACTCTTATTTCCATGACAACGTGCTGTTGGCGTTTAAATGTGTGCAATGCCCCTGTCCTTTTGAGTTCCGAACTGTGCTGACAGTAGGGGCTGCAGCTGAGAGGCAGTAAGCTGCACTATTTTAAGTGTGTGTGAAAACAGTTCACATGTTAATTTTAGTTTTCCTGCAGCAGTGTGTTGACATTTGAATGACCTTCAGGCCCTCACGAACCACTGCACTGCTACAGCCTGATGATACGGGGTGATTTAAAAAGCTGCTACATACAGAATTTGATGGTGGATATTTGGAGATCTCGTTTCTTCTTTCTCAAGCACATCCCGATGCTGTGAATCGCTGCGGAGTTTTGGGGTTGAGATTGTTTTACAAAATACATGGTTGGAAGGCATCTCAAAGTATCGGTTACTCTATCCAACCTACAAGGCACGACCCCATCGTTCCCAACACATACAAATGTAATTCCTTCTTAAATACCTCCGATGATCAAGTTCCACGTTTCTGGATTGCTAGCAGCTGAGACTTCTTTTGATAAACAATTTAAAATTAGTTTCTTGCCTCCAAATGAGAGTGTTTCTGTTCTTGTCATCCCCCAGGAGGGGAAATGTGTTAAGCAAGAGAAAGAGTGTGGGTGTAGGTGTGAATATGAGGATGAAATTGTAGCCCCGGGTTTGTGAGGTGCTCACTGCTTTTCTTGGCCTACAGGTTATTATGAAAAGGCTTCTAACAGATGCAGTGGAAGTAAGCAAATCCTAATTTAAAATAACCACTGCTTAGTTGATTTCAGTAGAGGGGCAGCTCCATTGCTTGTTGCAGGGTACATTGTATTCCTTCCAGTTGTAGCTGGGCTGGGGTGGTTTGTGCGTGACTGACAGAAAGACCATTCTAGTTGTTAATCTCTGAGAGAAGGTTCCTTTGCCCCACATCTTTCGTGAACGCTTCTCGCAGTCAGGACTGCACTTTCAAGATGCTTTTCTAGCCCTAAACGTGTGGATTTCTAACGGGAAAGTAATTTTCATTTCAACAAAAGGCATAAATTAAAATAATCATAATAGCATGATGTGGACGTCACAACCTGATAATGTTGCCTTCCTAAAATAAAGGGCCAGCACCTCACCGTGTTCGCACTGAGGAGGTCTCAGGCACTAACAGGGAAGGCTGATGTACTGCATGTTTTTAAATACCCAAGGCCAGAGATCTTTTAGTTATCAAATCTTCGGAAAGTCATTCTTCTGAGAGTGCTCCTGTTTCTTGGGCTGAGTACAAAGCATCTTTGTAGAAATCCAGGATGTAGCTATTTCTGTGGACGCTCGCATACTGCGATGTCTAACTGAATACTCAGGCTTTTGTAAAAGTAGCTTTTGGTGAAATTCCACTGAAGTTAATGATTATTTTTTGGCGGTGCTATATGGTGTGTTTCTGCATAGTTAAAGCAGTTCTTATTAGTCTGATCTGGAGAACATAACAAACAGCAATTAAAGATACGTAATTCTTCCATTTTTATGTGAGGCATCATACACCAATAACATATGACATTTGCTTTATACAAGCAAAAAAGTTTAAATTAAGACCTGGCAGTCTCCGTGCAGTAAGTACTGCCGATGGCATCTCTAACTGTGGATCAAATCGAACACTTGGTATTAGCAATTCCGAAGGCTAATTCTTGGGCTTGCACCTAATATAAGTCAGTGGAAACTTTGGAAGAGACTTTCTTGGCAACGGAATTAGACTAGTCCTGAGATTTTTAACATAACCTGGCTAAATGCTTTAATCAAGATCCCAATATTAGTTTTAGCTGAATGCCACAGAACTTGGTATTTGTTCCAATGCCATATATTGGTATTTATTCTTAATAAATACCGTTCCTTTCCTTTTTCTTTTCAGTGCAATTAGAGAAGAAGTAATTATTCACAGCTCAGTGACGAACAAGTCTGCTGGTGGTTTTTTACTTGTTTTCTGAATTAGGAGAGGATTTTATGTATATAAGGGCAAACAGTGAGCAACTTTCTCTATAAAGGTGGCATAAATCCAGATGCTGCGAATCATTACAGATCAGTGATACATTCTTGTGTGAGCAGTTGTGTTTAAAAGTTGAATGGGTTATTGACACCAGAAAGTGCAAAGCTCATGATTTTGGTGACCATCCAAACCGATTCGTTTTTATACATCCTATAACGTATGTTACTGTATGAAACTCTGTACTGTTCTAATTAAACTCTTAGTCTAAGCAAAATACTCTCTTTAGCAGTGTGACAGGGAGAGATCCAAATGGGAGCTGGTGTATTGTAGTGAATTTCATGTTCCCTTTTCCTCATAAACCGAGGGTGCATTCTTATTTAGAGAGGTGGAGAGCAACAATAGCAGCCCAGTGGTATTGTTAGCATTAGTGCAGTCCTTGAATGTCAGTAAAAGAAAAGCAGGGCAGAGGATCTGTGTTTTCTCAAGGAGGGGCTGTGGATGAATGGTGTGATGCATTCGGAGAACAAAAAACTCTGCATAGCTTTTAGTTCTTAACTCTGTGTCTGAAATGCCAAAAAAGGAATACTGCAGAGCACAAAGACAGACGACGGTGTACATCTCAGTCATGCATTTATTTCCTTTTCCTGTTTTCTTTCAGACTAAGCTATGCAGCAGAGAGCAGCACTCTTTGACTGGGATGCCTGCAGTTACCTGTTATATCTGCAGTTGCGATCTAGAAAGAAATGTAATTGTTTTCAGAGTAGCTCCAAAGTTTCTCCTTAAGGTTGTCTGCAGGTTTATAAAGGAGTTACAAATCCTATCATTTGTGGAACTCTGGCTCCAATAGATGTAAATGTCTCCATTTTCATTTACATTGGAAAAGCTTCCTCGATGGTCTTTTCTTGCATGGAGACAGCCAGTTTCAATAGCTGCTTGGATAATTTCATCAGCAGTACGTATTACTTCCGTTTGAAACTGTGCTAATATTTAATGAAATGCAGTAAAGCACAAGCTTGTTCCCTTAATATCTGCTGCCAAAAAATGTTAGCAAAAACCGGTGCATGAACAAATGTGCTGTGATTTCCAACAGAAATCCGTAACAGAAGTATTCTGTAGAAAGTAAACCCAGAACCCACTGCTGAAGTTGTATAAAATACCTACAAACAGATTTATCTTCATAGATTCATACAGTCCCAGACTGGTCCCAGTTGCATGACCTTAAGATTGTCCAGTTCCAACCCCTGCCGTGGGCAGGGATACCTCACACTAGACCATATCGCCCAAGGCTCTGTCCAACCCGGCCTTGAACACTGCAGGGATGGGGCAGCCACAGCTCCTCTGGGCACCCTGTGCCAGCGCCTCAGCACCCTCACGGGGAAGAACTTTTGCCTTGGATCCAACCTGAACTTCCCCTCTTTCAGTTTGAACCCATCACCCCATGTCCTATCACTACAGTCCCTGAAGAGTCCCTCTCCAGCATCCTTGAAGCCCCCTTCAGACCCTGGAAGCTGCTCTGAGGTCTCCACGCAGTTTCTCTTCTCCAGGCTGAACAGCCCCAGCTTTCCCAGCCTGTGTACATAAAACTTCAGGACTTGTGGCCCTTCACCAGTATTCCAGCCTTAATTCCAGTGACAAAAATCCCTTGGATTTAAATGGGGCTTCTTATGTGTTGAAAGCTTGAATATGTGACCATGAAATTTGGATTACAGTAACCTAAACGTGTGGCACATGTGCAACTTCTACCTTGAGTTGTTACTAAGATGTTGTAGATTGCATTGATTAAAAATAAATGGATGTATAAAGTAATGATCATGGAGTGGTAATTGTAACTATTTTGATGGTAATATGCTAGGTGCCATTATGTAGGAAAAATGCTGTTTCACATGGTTTGCTATATTTTGATGACACTGATGAGTAGTCTGGTTCTGTTTGGTTTTTAGATCTTTATTTAATGCACTGGCCTGATGCGCAAGTTCCTGGTAAAAGCAATCGAGAGGTCCGAGCTGAAACCTGGAGAGCAATGGAGGAGCTCTATGAGAAAGGTGATATAATAATGAAAACCTATTTTATCAGAAGGAATTACAGCACATTTTGGAATTCATAGAATGGGGGAATTCATAGTGATGGATGTTAAACAGTGTAATTTGAGCTGGAGGTTCCTATTTCCATTGAGTTGGGGGGGCAAATTATGTAGATCTTTTGGCAAGTTGAATGTGTTTGTGTTGCTTGTAAATGATACATTGCCAAATTCTGCCCATGGTGGTGTACAGCCTTTCTTGAGGAAATCCACAGGTAACATTGAAATCTGTATGCTACTGTAGAGCATCTTTGTAGTAACCTGCTCTGTTTTAAGTATAAATCAGGCTAAATTTTACTTCCTTTGGATTTTCTTTTCTTAATTGTCTGATGCTGTTTTCCAATTTCTCATACATTGTGGTACCATATAGGTCCATTTGTGTTTTAGTAAAGGTCACCAAACCAAAATGGCCATGTGAGGAATAAATACTCAACTGAATATTCTTAGTACTAACTTTTGGGGGAAAAAAGGAGATCAAAGAAGGGAGATACTCTCTCAAGTTCTGGTAATGGTCCATTTGAGTTTTAGTGCACTGCAAAATTCATAGAAAAGTCACAGAATCATGGAACGGTTTGGGTTGGAAAGGACTTTAATGTTGTCGAGTTCCAACACCCGCCATGGGCAGGGATGCCTCACACTAAACCATGTTACCCAAAGCTCTTTCCAACCTGGCCTTGAACACTGACAGGGATGAAGCATTTATCACTTCTCTGGGCACTCTGTGCCTCAGCACCCTCACAGGGAAGAGCTTCTGCCTTAGATCCAACCTGAACTTCCCCTCTTTCAGTTGGAACCCATCACCCCCTGTCCTATCGCTGCAGTCCCTGATGAAGAGTCCCTCTCCAGCATCCTTGGAGCCCTCTTCAGACGCTGGAAGCTGCTCTGAGGTCTCCACGCAGCTTCTCTTCTCCAGTGTCCTCAGTTTATTTCTTTCAATTTATGTTTGTAGCAATAAGAAGAATAGACTGCCCCAATCAAAATTCATCATGTGGATTTAAGAGGAGGGTTTTGCTCCTGAACCATGCAGTAGAATTAGAAATAGCATTGTAAAAGAAGATCCTGTCATGCAGTGCTTGGACAGAATGGGCCTCCCTCTTTGTAACTTCCTTCCCTAGGCAGGGAGAAGGTTTCTTGGCTTAAGTAGTCTGTCCATTAACCCAGAGTTACTGAAACAGTGATTGTAGCAGGAGAGTTGTACAAAGGCAATTACAGGTTGCGTGACAACTGCCGGTTTTATCAGAGCACTGAACAAACCCGTTCTCTTATGCTTCAAGCCTTCCATTCCTTTTGGTCTGCCTCTGGAAACACAGAAGTGAATGATTTTTGATGCATCTGTTGTTCTTGCTTTTTATATTAAGCATAAGGGAAGTTGCAAAAAGTGTTTTCTGCTTTGTAAGGCATTACAACATTCAGTCTTTAAAGAAACACTACACCAACCTCGTATTTCAAAGCATCGGTGACTTTTAATTCCAAGAATGGATTATTCAACAGGGTGCTTAATCCTGCCACTGAGAAGTGGTTTTTTTAATGAGTATTTATGTTAGTGCATGTCATGTGTGCCTAGATTCTAATTTGCTGCAAACAGGTTGTGTTTTTACCTCCTATTATTATTACTTCTATTGCCTTTATTCTGCTTTTCATGTGTTTGTCATCTTCTGTGTCTTACACAACTTTATGTATATCTTCCCATGGGAATGACTGAGCTATTCAGTGGTCTTCCAGTATGACACTGGAGATACTACTGCTGGCCTCACAAGCAGACAGAAAATTCCTTTGATTGTTTATTCCTGTGCATGACACCACCTTACAGACATCCCAGGTTATAGTTATTTTTCCTGCAGTTTCATTTCAGTGGTTTCGTCAGTTTGCATGTTACTACCCTCAGTCTTTTTCTCAGTGTAAGCATTCTGTAGACTTCTGATTCATTTAACTGAGCCTAAGTTTTCCAGCTCTGGTTCTCCAAGTTGCTTGTCAGATCATGTGTTAGTCTGGTTGAATCAAGTACCTTAGAACATTAACCTTCACAGTTTTGCATTAGGAGATACGGACTCTGGATGTGCTGACCATAACTATGTGTTACTGAAATAACATGCAGATGTTACCCACTCTGGAGATGGAAATGCAATGATCCCTGAGGAAAATGGGAAAGAATTTGTTTGCATGGTTAACCGCTGACTTTCCACTGAAGATTGAACAGTTGCTGCATATCTTTATGTGCCTTGCTGTGTGTAATGTGAGCAACATGTTAGCCTCGGTATGAATCAAATAGAGGATTTGGTCAAAATCCTTATTTGGGGGAAAAAAACACCTTTATTGGGGGAAAAATTGTAAGTTCTATACTAAACAGGTGAGTTCTTTGTCTTCTCTGAACTTGACATTGGTTCAGGTAGCAGTTGGTTCGTGTTTGCAGTCCTGGGGGCTTTTTGTTGATTGTCTTGTGGGGGTTTCTTTCTTTGTTTTTAGGGGGTTCTGAAGCCACTCTTGTCCTTTACTGTAACCATGTGGCAGAAGACATTTATTGTCTGTGTTAAAATAATGCGCCCCAAAAGCTTTACACACTTAGGGTGTCTTAATCCCTTTGGGTTGTGTCTAGACCATGGTCCTGAGTCTTCCTGGCTTGCCCTTGAGCTATAGAGTCATAAAGCAGAGATTAATAAAAGATGAGGTAAACGTGCTGATCTTTTATTTTCTCCTGGCTAAATCCTTCAGTATGCTTTTAGAGTCTGTTAAAAGTCGTACCAGCATCTTTCCCAGTCTTTACATTTGCTGGTTTCCATTATACCTTTCCAGGGAAATACATCACACAGTCCTGATCAACAAAGGTAGATATAGTGGTATACAGGCCCGTAGCAATTGTACCATTCCATAACATGAACCAGAACTTACAAATTCTATGTAAATTTGCCCAAATCATATAGAAAGTATAATAGAACATTATTCATTGAGCTAATGAATTGTACCACTGCTAGATTCATGAGATACTCATATGCTGGTTAAGAAAGGATTCAGTGCAGAGACTTCTATGTTGTCTCACAGTCTGTTGTGTTCCCTAAGTCTTCAGACCCTGGAATCTGCATGCATTTGTGCCCGACCTTGCTTCCAGAGGGAATTGTGCCATCTGTTGTGGGATCTGTTGGGATCAGAATTCTGCACCTGGCAGAATTCAGCAGCCAGCCCAAGTGATTGGAAGGTTTTCCAATGGAAAAGCTCATGAGGAACTGCAGCAATTGCCACTGGTTGGTCCCTGCAGAGTTCAGAACAAGTGAATGGGGGAGGAGAACTATTCTTGTCTTTACTGTTCACAGAATTGTTGTGGGTACCTGTCAGAACAGCATAAAGGAAAAGCACTACCTGCACTAAAGACTCCTATTTACAAACGCTGGGTGACTTCTGATAGACCTAGCTGGTACCTCTAGTCATGGCAGGGAAGTCCTTACTGTTCAGCAGGTTTCTACTAGCTGAGGACGTTACAGTTTGAAGAATTAGTTTCTTTAAATGCTGAATGCAGCATTTGGATTATTTGTTTGGCTTTGGTTGGTTGTTGTTGTTTTAACTGTATCCTGTGCAACTTGTTAATCTGCTGCAGCTTGATGGTCGCAGGAGCTGGGTGAACGCATTGGTCTGTGTCCATGTGTCTTAAGGTCTCAGTCAGAGTAAAGAACCTCTATGTGTCCTGACGTGGTGAGAGGCAGAGGATTCTGGATGCGTGTGTTCAGCAGCCTGCATGCACATTTTCCTTTAAAGAGTTACGGGATAAATAGTGCTGAGGAAAAGAGGGAGAAAAACCAATCTTCATGTTGGTCAGTGAGGCATTTGTATATAATAACTGGTTCGTTCTCTTGGAACAGCTGAAGTCAACTAGGATTCTTGTAATATCAAGGCTATGGTTGGAAGTTTTGTGGTCCCATATGTTATCATTTTGTGAAATTATCCCCTCCAGTACCTCAAGACAGAGGCCAGACTGCCTACAGAACCCTTTCCAAGATACATACATTGAGTCATATATTCCCTTGACAGCTGCAACATTCCAGCATAGGCATTTGTCTGCTGGCAGATGAAAGCAGTGTGGCAAGCTGCTTTGACATCATGAATAGTCATTATATATGCTCCTGGTAATTGGTCTGTTCCTAGCAAAATGATCCTTTCCATATGCAGCATCTTAAATGACCTTGATTTTGCATTGTGGCTAGCCCATCATCTCGGCAAGCTTTCCATACACACACATGCACATGATTACTTGTCCTTCTATCTCAAAATGCTGGGAAGAATGAGGGCCTTCAGCCAATCTTTGCTTGCAGTTGGCAAGAGTGGCAAAGTGGTGGTAGTTCTGGGTTCAGATCCCACTGGGGCTCAGGGCTATTATGCTAAGAGTAGAATATCTTGCTTATCTTTTTAGTGTAAGCAGTGCAGTTTATGCTTACATGGAATAGTGATACTTGTGTCAGAAATTCCTTAATGTCTTAACATTAAGGATTTTGTAAAACATAGAGAAATGCTCTTCAAAATAAATACAATTATTCTATTAGTATATTAGTTTAATAGTCTTTTTGTATGGTTTGACCAGACCCATAAAGTAGCAGAAACTATAGCCTAGTAATTGGAGCCATGTCACCATGTTCTTGGAAAAAAAGTTACGGTTTTCCTAATTCCAAGTGAGAAAAGGAATCTAAGCAACCTTTACAATATTCTTATCCTTTTCATCTTTGGGCATAGATCCGTTCAGTCATCATCTTTTCTTCCTCCTTTTTTCTGTCAGTTCTTAAAAGTATGAGTTAGAGTTCAGGAAGCCAAATACAGCTTTTGAGTAGGTGGCACAAATTTTAGTACATCCATTCCGGACGACACATTATGCTTTTATTCTGCTGAAAAAATATTTTAAATCTGTGCTCATATTGTCAAATGATGGACACAAACATTAGTGTTACAGCTCTACAAAAGGTCTTCAGAGGCCTTAGCCTGGTAGAAGTCCAGCCTATGTCTATGTGAGTGTGTGTTCATATAAAGTTTTCATAAGGAACAGCAAGTAACTAATTTTCCTAGCAACACAAGTCTTTTTTTCACATTGTCTGTAGTGTTCTCTCTGTAGAGATGAAGAGGTCTCTTGGGCGTCTTGTGAGCAGAAACACAGTTCAGAGATGTTTTCATGGGCTGAACGTATTGCAGTTGGTGAGGATGTTGGTTGCACCACACCCTGTTGGTCAGATCAGACAGCGATTAAGATGCACGCAGGAAAAAAATGTTTCACATCTTTAAGTTAAAGATTATAAAGAAGTCTTCATAATGTTCAGTGTCTTATTTCAGAATAAGAAATTGCCATGCAGTAAGTCATTTTGGGGCAGACATAAAAAGGGGAACAAATCTAAGCTTGGATTAACATCTGTCCTCATTTGTTATGTTTTGCTCTTTCTTTTGCTCTTAATTTTAAGGACTTTACAGGTAACTCTAAGTGCAAAAATAAGCCCTCAGACTTCTTTGTTTCGTGATTTATTACAGTATGTTGTTCGTGCTTTTTCTACCAGCAAGTGAGTCCTTTCCGTCAAAAATGTAGTAAATCTTTTTGCTTAGCTTACCTCAAGCAAATGTTTGTGTAGGCACACAGAGGTGCCATGGGGTCCTGGTATGAACACAAGAACCCTTGGGAAGAAGGCAGTGCTGGAATACATTTCAAAGGAAAGTCTCTGTCCCAAATCACTCTTTGTTTCAATAAATAATGTACATAATTTGGGGGAAAGCATCATTTATCTGTTTTGTATATGTTGAATTTAAGCCCTAGCTACTCAGCTATTGTAAATCAGTATTGCTTATCGACATCAGGCAGGTTGCTGTTCTTCGTATCAGTTGGGAGTCATCATCCTCTCTGATACAGAAGTCAAAAAACACCCTAGTTCAGAAGACCCTGCCTCCTCTCATGTGGTCCTCACAGTTCATCATGGTTCACAGGTGATCTCTAGCAGGAGTAATGATCATGGAATTGTGATAGCAGGAAAGTAATTTTAGGGCAGATGAGCACCTGTACTGTGGTAATGAATAGGAGAAAAAGAAACCCTTGGGGGACAGAAGCATGATCTTTGTGTTGTGTGTGTTTTCAGTTTTGCCACAGACTTCCTGTGTCTCAGTAAGGACACTTTACCTTTTCGTATCAATATTTCTCAGTCTGTGACAAGGGAGCAAGTGTTATTTCATAGATTTAGAACTCAGGTCCTTACTGGTTCTGTCTAAGAGTCAGCTGCTTTATTTTATCAAGGCTTTGGCTTGCAGTCTGCATGTGAGGCACACGCAGCCTACAGCTTTGATTTAGCAAGCTGTGATGAAATCAAATCTTGTATTGTTTCTCTGAGCAATACTGCTTACCCATGCAGGCAATTTCAGTGTATCAGAGAGACTATGGACCTTGCCAACCTGTGTAACCTCCTTGAATAAGGACACAGTTACTGCAGTTGACCCCTTGTGAGAAGTGGATCCATTTGTGGTTTTATTCTGTGGCCTGAGCAGATCTTACAGAATAGGCACTGTTCGCTGGACGTGGGAATTCTCCCTTGCTCTGACTCATGGAGAGCAGTGGGGAGGGGGAGGAAAATGGGCTCCACAAACCCGGTATCCAGTTTTGTCATTGTAAAAGAACCCCTTTTTGATCTGAACTTTGCCCATTTAATATTCCAGAGCGTATTTAGAAGTTTGATAAAAGTCCGCAGTAGTGCTAGAGAAAGATAAGGCTCACTATTGTACCAAAACAATGTTGTGGTGCCAAGACAGTGGATTTATGCTTTTTTGTTTCAGCAAGACCAGCCAGTGCCCATCAAACTTGCATAATTTGATGTTATTCTAAGTGAAGGGGGAAAATACCCAATCGTTCACTAGCTTGCCATAAAAATGCTTTAAGCTGAATACACAGCTATATTACGAACCAGTCCCTTAGCATGATGTGTTGCTTCACAGCAGCTGGGAATAATACAGTGTGGTGAAATTATCATCGTGGCAGAGGCCAAGATTTTTATGTGTAGAATAGAAAAGATGCTATTTTTTTCCCCCACTATAATCAACCATTCTTTTGCCAGTATGTTTTCAGATGTGTCTTGCAGAGCTTCATGATAGTTTGTCAAAGCTGGATGAAAATTTCCATTCCACCGTTGGGGTCAGTCAGTTTTTAGCATGCATAACATAAGCATCGTTGCCAACTTTTGCTCCAAGCATGCAAAAGCAGAGTTGCAAGGAGGAAGACAAAGCCTCAGTAAGCCTTGGGGAACTGGGGAACTGCAACATCTTTGTCTCAAAATCTGTTTCATAGGGGCCTCTTTTCCTCAAAGCAGATAAGGAGGATGCTTTCTCTCCTTGGGTTGAAGCTCTATGACATTGCAGATGAGGCAGTACAAATGTGTATTTTAAGTGTACTTTCTCCAGGCTTGCAGCTGGCACACTGCAAACTTAGCTCAGAAAACCTGAACTTCAGGACTAGTTACACTGGTTAAGTTAAAAAGAATTACAGACTTAAACCACCTGCTAGCGCAGCATGGGTTGTGCCTGAATTGTGTGAAATGCGGCTTTTAAGCACCCTGAGCAGGTATTAAATTGGAAGTGGGGGTGTTCTTCCCTCCTTTTCCTGAGCATTCTGGTGGTTTTGGGGTGTGTTGTACAAACCCTGAGGAACCTGCCTCTGTCAGAGCTCCACAAGAGAGACAGTGTAAGGCAGTGTGCATCTCCCCTCTCCCCCAAGTGGTTTCAAGGCGGTGAGTCAGGACCGTTTTACACACATCTCTCAATGTGTAACTTTATTGCTACTGCTGATGGGATCATGTCATGGATCTTGCTTGATCTCCGTAGTTACAAGGGTTGGTCTTTCGAACCAGAAGCTACCTAGACCTTCATTTCCTTATGCATCAGTTTCTAGTTCTTCGCTTTTAGGAGTTAATCGATCAGATGTAAATGTGGGAATAATTCTCTATGATCTCCTGCTTTAAGGCAGCCTGGCCAGCTTTAGTCGTGCAGAGCATCCAGCAAATCAAAGCAGTTCTCTCAAGTAGAATCCATTGATTGTTCATTGCAATTTCAGCTCTATTTTTCAGGAAGTTCCAGTGTTTTGAATTCGTGAATCGAGTGCATTGAAATAAGATGTTTTCAGTACAGTCAGGCTGTGCAATTGTTTTCATGTTTATAGTATTTCATATTGTAATTGAATGCCAAAGTCAGAACACTAACTTTCATCTGTTACGCTGTAACTCAAAAAGAAAGCAGTGGAGTTAGAATGAAGAGTTCTAGCTCGAACAAAATGAAGTATGTGGATTTAATGAAGTGTTTTAATTGTATTTCCTCAGCTTTCCTTGTGTGACATCACTCTAAACAGAGGAATGCCCAGAGTACTGATTTTAGTAGGAGCTACTTGGATGACTTTTAGGCCAAAACATAATTGACCTGAAATTTCTTGATGGGAAATTGAATGAAAACCTTCTTACCAGTGAATGCAATGTGACTATGGAAGAGACTTCCAAACCTCCTGTGAGAAGTATGCTGGAAGCACAACAACTTAGGGTGTACTGTAAGGGGAAAAAGAGGAACCTTTCTGTGAAAATGGACAAGTTTCATGAGCCCTTTTGTATTTCATGTCTGTGATCTGAGTTTTGTTTCATTTCAGCCAGAAATAAAAGCTTTATTCTTCCAGGGCAGTAACAGCATGGGGTTTGTAAGTGCTTAGCTTTCAACAATGGAGTATAATATTTTGGTTCACCATTGTGTTAAAACTGCAAGTGTTTTTCTGACTTCTTTGGTATAAATGATTTATTAGTGTTGACACTCTGGGGTTGTTTGTAAGTAGGAGGCAAAAGCTGAGGTTTTGCTCCTTCTGGCAGATTACACACAAATTATGCAAATCACCATAGTGCAGGTTATAGCCTAATTATGTTCCACATCTTGAACCATGATCGTTTCTGTAAGGGAAAGCTGTCTAGCATCTGAGGTGCTAATGTATTTTTTTTATCCTTCTGTATTCTACCAAAGAAACCATGTTGAAAAGTGATAGTATGTGTGCAGATTTTGCTGCTGTGCAGCTCATCTGCTTGTGGTTCTAAAATACAACCTCACAGTCACATTGCCACTGTTTCTGTGGTTAGTGGCTTCTCTGGTGCAAAACTTGATTTATTTATATATTTCAATAGAATATCAGATTGGTTTGGGTTGGAAAGGACCTTAGGATCATCTTCTTCCAGCCCCCTGCCACGGGCAGGGACACCTCACACCAGAGCAGGGTGCTCCAAGCCCCTGTGTCCAACCCGGCCTTGAGCACTGCAGGGATGGGGCAGCCAC
>JAOEHX010028110.1:9619-23112 GCA_025448015.1 Bolborhynchus lineola | reverse complement strand
GACCTCATAGCAGCCTTCCCATATCTGAAGAAGGCCTACAGGGATGCTGGGGAGGGACTCTTCATTAGGGACTGTAGTGACAGGACAAGGGGTAACGGGTTCAAACCTAACAGGGGAAGTTTAGATTGGATATAAGGAAGAAGTTCTTTACTGTGAGGATCATGATGCGCTGGAATGGGTTGCCCAGGGTAGTTGTGAATTCCTTTCAGCGTTCAAGGCCAGGTTGAAAAGAGTCTTGGATGACAGTTTAGTGGGAGGTGTCCCTGCCTATGGCAGGCGTGTTGGAACTATATGATCTTAAGGTCCTTTCCAACCCTAACTATTCTACGATTCTAAGAACCACATTTGCAGTCATAATCTCATTAGTATTAAACTGCTGTTTTGCAGTCTTTGCAGTTATTCTGGGCATAATTCTTAAATTACATTATGAAACAGATGAATACTACCCCAAAAGCAATTATGCAGGAAAATATCTACAGATACTCTGGAGTATAAATTCTTCTGTGTATCTTCAAATATCATGAAAAGTACACAAAAAGAGGCAATCCTGCACCTGTGGCTGTCTAGCATTAAGCAGATGATCCAGAAATACAGCTTCTAATATATGAATGTTCTCCGTCTCCTGATAAGAAAGTGTTCCCATTCCATAGCCTTGATATAGCTGAATCAGTGGAAGCAGGTAGTGAGTGATAAAGAATGTTCAAAAGCCCTACAAGATATATTAATTCTTTGAAGTGCATGAAAAATTAAGTTTATATTTTTCTCCAGGGATGAGGTTTTCTGGAAAGCTTAAATCTAGTAGCTAGTTTTTGCAAAAACAGACTTTTAGAAATGGAAGCTATGGAAAATGTAGCTTGTAATTTCTGGAATGGGATTGGTACTTGCAGTTTCCACAGTGCCAGTTACTCTCCAGCTGTCTGTGTTATTGCTCCCTTCCTTTACAGCCCTAGCACAGATGACTGTAGAAAGACACTGGTAGGAATGCATTGCCCACAGAAACACAGCAACACATACAATCCCTAAGGATCACCTCTCTGAGTTTCTCTTCAGCTTCACTAGGTTACTAACTGCAGTACCTAAAGATGGAGAAGAAAGCAACAGAAAGCATAGGTAGATGATAAGATTTATAATGCATATAGGGAAGGGAGTGAGGTGAGAGATGAAGATATATGGCTGGAGCTAGCTGCTTTTCTTACACTTGTGCATAAAGTGTCAGAATAAACAAATGATACAACCACAGATGCAACCATTAAGTACAACCAGTTTCTTCTTCAACTACTGTAGTTCCTCTATGTTATTACTGTGCAGTTTGGAAATACAAGATCTGAAAAGTATGCATGCAATCTCAGCACTTTAGGATTTAATCTGCTTTTGGAGGTTTTATTAGTTATCATGAAAAATCTTATTATTTATTAATTCACAAACAGGTCTACACAGCAGAATGACCTTCCCCAACTTCATTTTTTCTGAAGTTTATGTGAAATATGTAAGATACACCTGTGTGGCAGCTGATAATGGTGACCTGATATATTTCTAAATGACAGAAATATTATTAGAAATATTAATGTAAAGTTAGCCTAATGTTAAGTCTTGAACTTAAATCTTCAGTACTACAGCTGAATTATCCTAACCTAAATTAAAAATGGGTACCCATAAAAAAGCTGTTGAAACCGTAAAAGATAAAATGCTGTGAATGAAATATGGAGAAAAAGATCCAGCCAAATTGTTGAAATAAACCATAAAGATTAAAATTCCAGCACTAAGAAAGTTGGCTAGAGAAAATGCAGAAATATTTTATTTGAAAGACATACAGTGAAAAACGAGGAGTTTGTTTAAAAAGGGCAGGTATGGGGTAGAGGATGTTCATTCTATAACTTAATAGCAAACTACAGAACACGAGTAATTGCTTTAAGATAATTTCACAGAATCATAGAATCACAGAATGGTTTGGGTTGGAAAGGACCTTAAAGTTCACCTAGTTACAACATCCATGCCATGGACAGGGACACCTTTCACCAGACCAGGCTGCTCAATGCCCCATCCAACCTGGCATTAATCATTTCCAGGGATTAATTTCATTCATCATCTTATGACATAGCATATACTTAGCATTTAAGATGAACAGATGAATCCAAGACAACATATGATGAACTGAGGTAAACATGGTACTCCTTTCTACTTATTACATGTTGCTGTAGGATTGTTTTCTTTCCTTTGTGCATATAATTGCAACACTGTCGTCCTGTAACCTAATAAATAATGTACTTTCTTATGGATAGTATTCTGAGGTAACAATTGTGGTAACAAAAGGAAAAATTTTACCTTGGAGAATGAATTACAGAACAGCTACATATTATTACAAAATCATGATATAATTCAGGGTGTTATAATTATGTTAAAAAGGTTCTGGTTTTTTTCCTTATTAACATGGGTATTATTCATTTTTAAAATTGGCAACCTGTGTTCAGAGACTAACGTCAACCTGTCAGGCCTGACATCATCATTTGAATATCAAGATCAATGAGTGAGAGAGTTTTGAGGTGCTTTCACCTTTTATTATTAATTTTACCACCCATCCTTCTATTTTGAATGTAGTTATACAATATGGATCAGCTGTACAGATAATGCACATAAAAACTGCAAAGAATATCAGATCCCTACAAGGAAGATAGCACATTTTTATTTCATTTCACCAACTAATAGTGATGCACAACATAATCTAATGAGATTCATTCACTATAGATATGAAGAAAGGAATCCACAATATTCTGACAAATTAGACTGTGCCCACTGTTGGTCATGCCCAGTATATAAACTGGGATCAGTTACCCAGAAGGGTTAGATCACTGCTTGGGTTGGGCTGGGTATCAGTTGGCGGGTGCTGAGCAGTTGTATTCTCTCTCCTTGTTATGTCTCTTACCATTATTTTTATCGGTGGTAGCAGTAGTGTTTTGTGTTATAGCTTAGTTACTGGACTGTTCTTATCTCAACCCATGGGAGTTACATTCTTTCAATTCTCCTCCCTATCCCTCCAGGAGTGGAAGGAGGAAGGGGGGAGTGAGCAAGAGGCTGCGTGCTCTGGGTTGCCAGCTGGACTTAAACCACACCATGGTCTTAGATGTGTGTGTTTTTTAAATGAATGAACAAAAACCTTGCATGTTTATTTCAAGTATTTGAAACAACTGATTTGAGAATATCTTTTTGTAACTCTACATCTCAGACAGCAGTCATTCCAACACAGTTTTCCTTCCTTTCAAGGATCTCTGCTGTGATTTATGCATTTCCTTCCATTGCGCCATCACCATAAAACTCTGTGAAAGGAATAATTTCTGCTGTAGATACCAGGACAGTTGGTTACTAGAGTAAAAAGGCATACCAGTAATTTAAAAATGTTTAAGAATACCCATAAGGCAGCTCAGGATATCTCAATTATTATCTTGCTAACTCTTAAGCACATGCTATATACAAAAGGAAATTTTTATTTAGTTTAACATTTCTTATTTCAAGACAGCTTTTCTTTCCTAGTAGATATCCTAAATTTTAATATAAAACCATCAGATTAGAAGCATCAAGCACTGCTGGTAGAAGAAAACCTGTCCACAGCAGCCTGATAAGGTCAGAATTATATTGCTCCTCTTTTTTATAACTATCAGTCTGCAGCCAGCAGACTTTTCCTAATGAAACTCCAAGATAACCAGAAAAAAAAAAAAAATCAAGTTGTCAAAAAGTACAAATGAAATGGAAATAAAATATAAACATGGTTAATGTACACAGCATATGATGCACAAGCATTACCTTAGAAAAGATAGCAAGTATTACTTTAAGACTTTAAGCTTGGTTAATAACAGTTCTGTACACTAGACAAGAATATCCTTTTATGTTTCTAAATAGTAATTTTTATTTAAAAGATACTTTATCCATAAAGATGCCAAACATAAATTTTTCATGGCTCAAAATTTCAGCTCAGAATTCAACTGTTAGAATGGGTTTCTTTGATTGTCCATGTAATATATTTCCAATTCAAAATCAGTTGGCAAGCATTTTGTTTGAATTCAGTACACCTGCAGGATACTATTTGTTGTAACTATCAATTTGAGTACTTACTATTCCAAAATTGCTGTTTATACTTTTATATAATTCAACAATTTGACGTGGTGTTCTAAATGGAGGATTAGCAAGTTGACAAAAGGCAAAATCATACAAAGTGTCTTAGAGCACTGTCAACTTGAAATTAACCCAAATTCCACCTAAGTAACCTTTGTAAAATGCAAGCGTCTTTTCCAAGATTATTAGTGCTGAAAACTAGTATGTCCCAATCATGAGGTATTTTGGGAGTTTATATCAAACAGACAGGCTGACCAAGGATGTAAATACTGCTAACATCCATAATTTAATACATTCTTGACAAAGGAAAGAACAAGTTTTGTATGCAAGACTGGTCCATGAAAGTCCAATCTAATCTGAAGTGAAGGTCAGATTCAGGGAAATTGCTTCAAGATATCATTTAATATTTTTATTGCTTGTAATTTTCCCTTTTTGTTCTTAAAACATTTGTTTTAAATGCACCATAATTTATATTATTTAGTGATTTACAAAAAAACTACATCAATGGTAAAAAGTGAAGTGTTTACCTAGTTTATCACCTCTTCATTGCAGGGAATAAAAAAATCTTTAAGCAATGCTTCCCAACAATTTTTTCTGGTATTGAAATAAGCCTTCTGTCAATAATACTTCTTTTCATAGCGAGAAGTACTGAAAGTAGTAATTTATCTTGCTAAAAAACACATCTTAGAACAGATTTAATATATTCAGTAAATTTCTGTTAAACTATTTAGATCTTTAGTTGAGCTCCCACAAGCCAGAGGTGAACCACTCCACTTCACATGAAGCAGATACCATGAACTACCAGGCCAAGAGCAAGCAGGGATATGTTTTGAGTTGTGCTCTCAGCCTTTAGCAGAACTCAAAAACTAAGTATATAACAGACTACTTTTATAAAGGGGAATGACATTTTTTAATGATAGCACTTAATTTTTCAGCTTTTGCTGCAATAATAACAGTAAATCATCCAGCTACAATTAACTTGCACCTTTCCCTATTAAAAACACCCTCACTTTCCCACTATTAGAACAAAGTATTGAAAAAACTGGAACAGTACTTGCAGGCATTTTCAAACTAGTAGAAAAAGAAACAACTTCCATTGCATCTTTGTTCCCAACCTGACATTCATGACTTATTTCCTAAATGAGTTAATGAATTGCAATAAAAAAGTAGAACCAAACATCAGCTCTGTAAACTAGTATAAATCTATTTGCTTCAGTGAAGTTGTACTAATATAAGCATCAGTACAGTTGCTCAGTATTAGCATTGTTTTTGAGATAACTCAGATAATGTCAGGATGCAGATAAGTGTTAGGTTCAGAAGAAATAAATAAAACCTGATATGCTTACATGCACATGTAGCTTGAATCACAGATGATAAAATGAGCATTGAAAAGCTGCAAAAAGACTAACAGCAATCACAAGGTGTAACAGTTACTTAGGGCACAGGCTATTCATAATGAATCATATTTGCTGATAGGGGTATTAGGGACAGAATGCAAAATTATGAACTATGCTATATTAATGGCAAAGAAACTTCATATTAAAAACATACACATCTGGTTGCAAAAAGAATGCTGAGGCTGTGTTCTGAACACTACTAGGTCATATAGCAATCTGGCTCCTGGGAAAAATGTCCGGGGTCCCCAAGGACGGTCACAAGTTATGTATTGCTCTCTTCTGCAGAGGGGAACTGATTATTCATATGAGTGTATGTGAGGGTACTGGGTACTTTCTGCCTGCAATTTCTGCTTTCCATAGACAAACAAAAAGACCACTTAGATAAAGTAGCTCTCAACAAGAGTAAAAATAAAACAATTGCATATATATACAATTTTAACACATACTATTGCACATGTACTCATATTTAAAATATTTGCATATGTGTGTAAATATTTGTGTATATGTATATATAAACATACATAGGAAATAATCAGTGGACTATTCAAAGGCAGGGTTAAGGAATGTGATTCTTGAAATATTGGTCTAAGGGTGACAACATAATTTACTTCAGTGTGATTTTAAAATGACTGAAGGTAAAGTTTTGGAAAAGCACTGGGGATTACAACTAACATATTTTAATCCAGTATTAGAAGTTGTCATGGTGTAAGCCCAGTTGGCAACTATACCATGCATACACTCGCTTCACCCCTGCCCCAGTGAGACAGGGACAAGAACCAGGACAGAAAAAAAAAAAGGAAAAAAAAGAGGTAAAACCCAGGGGTTGAGATAAGAAGAGTTAAATAACTGAAATAAAATGTAATAATTATAATGAAAGGGAGTCAATTAAAAGAGATATATAAAACCCAAGAAAGACAAGTGATGACAGTACAATTGGTCACCACCCACTGATCAATGCCCAGCCATCCCAAGCAGCAACTGGCTGTTCCCAGCCAATTCCCCCCAGTTGGTATGCTGAGTATGACCTGCTGCCGTATGGAATATCACTTTGGCTACTTTGTGTCAGCTATCCTGTCTCTGCTCCCTCACAGCTTCTTGTGCCCCTGCTCATTGGCAAAGCATGAGAAACTGAAAAGTCCTTGACCAGGGTAAGCACCACTGAGGAACAACCAGGTGTGTTATCAGCCTTGTTCTCAGACTAAAGCCAAAACACAGCACTTCACCAGCTACTAGGAAGAAAAATAATTCTATAATAGCTGAAACCAGGACAGTTTGCCCAGCAGTCAAAAACTATGATGGTCATATCTAAACACGAGCTAGTCCTCAGTGATGCAGGGCACTGGAGAAGGAAGGGAAAACAGGACTTATTTGATATCTGAAGTATGTGAAAATATAAGTCATTCTTCTGTCCTTATTTTCAACTGGTTTTAGAGCTGCTACCTGTGAACCAAAGTTTTCAGTAAATTCTTCTACCACCTTTTCAGGAAAAGAACTAAATACCTCTGTCTAAACCTTCTTCACTAAAACTGTGCTAGGTTAAACAGTTTGGGACCTCTGTTTTTTGCAGAGGAGGCACACCCCTAATTGTTTGGGAGCAACAAACAGATGGTTTGAAAGAGAGATTTATTAAGTGTCTAAGTTCTAAATTAATTTTAGGTTGAGATTAGAGTCTAACAAGGTAATCTGGGGTTGTCCTTCTGGCAGGTGTTCATTGCTAGTACTTTTCCCATGGAAACCAGATCCTTAATAACCCAGTACTACAAATGGAGTGAAGAGAAGGCTCTGAAGAAAACTGGGAATAATTTGTTGATTTTCTGCCAGTTGATAGTGAAGAAGAGTCCCTCTGATAATATCTGCTTAAGCTTTACATGAGAGGTGAATGTTTGCAAGTTTTGTATAAGTCTTTTATACATCTTCCATGAGCAAGATTTGGTACTCCAGAGCCCTGTTAGTAAGCTGGGAAAGGATGGGAGGTCAGGTAGTAGCTCACTCTAAAATTGCAGGGATTGGAGAAAGAAAGGTGTCTTGCCTCTTTTAATAACACAATACAATTCCAAAATTAATTAAAGCTTCCAGATAGCTAATCCACAAGATCCTCTCTTGTTTTTATTTCATGCTATTATAAATGAATGCCTTGCCGCAGAGCAACATCAGTTTCACAGAAAGCAGTACAAAAAGAGTCCAGTTCACCAGCTTTATGTCCTGGGCTGTGAGAAATGAAAGCAGATTGTAATTTTTTCCCAAAGCTGTTAATTACTAGATGCTTCTCCTCTGAGCAAACCAGAAGCTTTACAAAGGAAGACTGCTTAAAGATATACTTACGGGATTATGTTTCTGTGTAAAACATACATACACACACATATTTTTTGAGATATATTTTAGTGTAGGTAATTAATTGATTAGTATAATTGTACCAATCAGCTTCTTACTCTCATATAGGTATGGCTGTATGTTAGGATAGTTCAAAATTAATATAGTTAGAAAAGAATAGGTTGCAGGAGGCTGGGAATTCAGTCTTATCCTAATCAGACTGACACACTGTATAAAAAAAAAAACCAAGCAAACAAAATATAAGTCTACAGCTTTCATGACCTTAGTATTAACTTCTTTAGAAGAGTTGGAAGGTTTTCTTGCAGTACACACCTCAACTTCTACACAAAACTGAGATCCCCAAAGGGAAAAAACACAAGTATTTTCAGCTTCTCAGGTGTAATTTAAAACCAAAATTGATGCAATCTGTCAAAAATAAGCACACAAGGTGAAAAGGCAAACGGCTGGGATAAAGTAAATTCATAAGCTAATATTGCATTATTTCAGTCAGAAAGAGTAAATGGCATGGTGAAGAAGCAAAGTCTAAGCATAACAATTGCTGCCTGATTTCTCCTTTTATTCACTACTGGCACATTTAAAGGGTTTTGGGTTAGAATAAGATTCTGTTACCAATTACCATATGTGTTATACATAGTTTATTGAAAATAAAGGATGCCAAAGACATTTATTTCACTATACACGTTGGAGCTGAGGAATCCTTAGCAGTGAAAACATCAGAAACTATGCAGAGGATAGGAACTTTCTGCTTTTCTCAGGTGCGCTATTCATGACTTGGATTAGGAAGCAAGAAAGCTAGTCAATTGACTTCTGAGGCACTAAGATCACCTGGGGCTTCTCAAAATAGTGAAGCGTTACTAGTGAACTGAATTTGAGCAGTAGTTCATGGCAAAAATTTCTTGAATTGATTTGGTAATATGATTAGAATCCTGTAACAAACATTGTCATCTCCAAAGTATTTGAATGAGGAAGCACACCAGTTTTTCCAACGATGTAACTTAGTAAATTGATCTCATGTCTCTCTTCCATTTACAGTTCTCCTACTTAAAACAGTAAAATAGGTGGGATCTGGAGAGGGGGAGAAATCTTTGTATCTTATTGTCAGGGTTTAAGCCTAGCTGTAACTCAGAACTACGCAGCCACTATCTCACTCCCTCCCTTCTTCCCTCCAGCTCCTGGAGGGATGAATGTAACTCCCACAAGTTGAGATAAAAACAGTCCAGTAACTAAGGGATACCACAAATCACTACTGCTACCACCAATAATAATAATGACCAGGGAAATACAAAGAAAGAGGATACAACTGCTCACCACCCGACAACCAAGCTGTGAACTAACTCTTCCGGGTTCCTGCCCCCAGTTTTTCTATCCTGGGCATGACGTGCTGTGTTACGGAATACCTCTTTGGTTAGTTTGGGTCAGGTGTCCTGTTTCTGCTTCCTCTCGGCTTCCCCTCCTCCCTGGCAGAGCATGAGACTCAGAAAGTCCTAGGTCAAACCAAACATTCTAAGCTGTAACTGAAAACATGAGTGCTATCAGCGCTGTTCCCAGGCTGAAAGTCCAAAACACAGCACTGCACGAGCTACTAAGGAAAAAAATGACTATTACTGCTGAACTCAGGACAACATGTCTTTAGAAATGACCTTGGACCACTCTTGAGGATTAGCAATGTGTTAAATAATTATGTGCAATATAGAAGCTGCAAAGTCAAAAAGGAACATCTATTTTCTTCTTCCCACTTGTAATAAATCAAGCAATAGGCATTCATAAAGACAGTCCAAGAAAAGAACATGAAACTCAAAATTCAAGTTTTAAAAATTGAAGGATACTGCCAGACTTTTCCTAATGCTGCTTACCTTTTTTTTTTTAAAGCAGGGACAGCAATTGCAGTGCCTGAGGAAATAAGCACATCTATATTTCTTTGGCTTAATGAAAACTGAGAGTGTTTTCAGCAATGGGAAGGAAACTATCTCAGAGAGAAACAAACAAAAAACTCAAGAAAGCATAATTGGAGAATATAATTAAAGAAACAATGACAACCTAACACATGTTACAAGATGTCATTCATTTATACCATATCTCAGACTTTTAAATGTGACTATAATGACATCAAATCGTTTGTTAATGCTAACAGCAACCCTTTTAAAAGTTTATACATAAATTCAATTGCTAAAAAAAACCTAAAACAAAAGTTGGCTTACACTTAGAAAATATAGAATAAATTTCAAATTTATTTATATATAAAGATATATATAAAAATATCATTCTTGTGCATATGCATTCACAAGAGAGTCTCATAATTGCTGACAGGCATTTTCAAACCTAAGGAAGGGCCGATTTGGCTCAGCATAGCCTGAAGGTTGGAAACCACTGCTCTAGGCAAAAGACATGATGGATGTTCATCTATTAGCTTAATGTATGTGTGTATGTGCATCCAGCAGACTATGCCACATTTAGCTGGGAGAAAAAATAAAACATAAATATTCTAGAGATTTTATTTTTAGCCTAATACTTGAGGGTTAGTTTCTAGTTGAAAATTATTCAAAATAGTTCTCGTTTCATAAAGAGCTAAAAATTGGGCTAGGTACGTATAAACTTACCTTCAACTGAATTCCAGTTAGCAGCAGATTTATATTTATTGATATAAACAAAAAAAATATTCTAAAAACTTTAATTTCTAGTGGCTTTAGTTTAACTTTGTAAATTTGACTGTCATTATTTATAATAAAGAGTCTAAGTTATATAGAAACTTTGCAGAGAATTCATTGTTTGAAAGCTCAGTATAAGGTACTATTCTTAGACAGTAAGTCAAAGCAGCCAGGGAGAAGATAAAGTAAAAATGTATCTGTTTCATTTTGTATGAACATGAATGTCCTTGCTGCAAATGCTTTGAAAATCTTTCTGTAAAATTTGTGCATTTATGTGAATATTCACAAGTCAGTGAGACAACTTATGCACCTCATTATGTTTTCAAATTTATGTTCAAAGCTAATTTGTAAGGGAAGACAGAGTGATATTGGGGAAAAAAATGGAAGGCCTTTTGGACTGAGACAGTTTTCCTCATAAAAACTGTTAGGAGTTAAAGAAAGATGCAAAAGAAGTGTTTGTGGGAGAGGGGGTGTTTTAGGTTTTTGTTTTGTTTTGCTTTTCTGTGGTGGTGGTTTTTGTCTGTGTGTGTATTTTGATGGTGGTGGTGGCTGGCATTTTTCTTTTTCACTTCAGTTTTGATTTTTTTAATTTTTTTTTTTTTCCCCTTTATATTAATTAAGTTCAAATTTTAACTTGGTTTCACCAAGCAGGTTAATTTGAGTAGAAATGGTGAATCTGTCCTGTCTTTGTCAGAAATAGAAGGTATTGGCTAACTTCAGTAAGAAACACATCTCTTTTCACAGTGAAGAAAAAACTGAGCACCCTTCTTTTTTTACTTACTAATATTTTCTTTTCTATTTTAATTTTTGTATTTTATTTTTCCAGATTATGTTAGTATGGTTAATTCTTTACTCATCTACCAGTGGAAAGTCTTTTTTATGAATAGCATTTTACAAATTTTAGCCTAAAGCCTTCTTGGAAGGAAGGTCATTTTAAGCATACAAATCTATCATGTTTTACCAGAAAGATTTCATTCTGTTCATTACATTTAGTTTATCAAAAAAAAAAAAAAAAAAAGACAAAGGAAAGCTTAAACACCTACATTTGTTGACAGATTCAACTCTATCCAAATCTGTGCTTAGAAGCAATAAGAGGAATTTTGATAAGCAATATCGTAAAACTACAAGTACTAAACTGTCAAGCATGATTTCTTTCTATATATTAAGATGTAAAATTTCTTCCAGGACAATTTTCCTTTGAAAACTGATAAAGAAACTTGAAATAATCATATCTACAGCTGCTTCTTGCACATAGGCTCTACAAATAGCTTGTGGACATACCTTATGGGTCTATATGTTGTGTGCTTTTGTATCTTCCATGTATGACCTTTTGAAAATAAATGATGGATTAGAAGTGTTTCATACAATGGTAAGATCTCTGAGCTACTAAACATGCCTTTAATTTCGTCCTGCACACACATACCCATACTTTGCTGAAGACCACAGAGTGAGTTTTGTCTGCATCTTACAATTAATAAAAAGGGTACTATTTAATGATTTAGTGCTGTTTTTCAAACAACATATTTCCTTGTAAGCTTAGTTATTCTTAATACTGTGTGTGGAAATGCTGTTTCAGTGTCGTATGTACTCTGCATCATGAGTACTCAATATTAGCATGGTGAAAGCCTTGAGGGTTTAAGGGGGATACTGATGTTCTTGCTCTACTACAATTTATTTACAAAAGGTGAACAACTGCTGGGATTTTGTTATCTGAAGCATTTAATGAAGGTCCCAAAAGTTTTGAGTTTCCCAGGCCACACAACACTTCCATGATGGTTTTGATTACCAAAGTTTTTAATACAACCGTCAAAACTTTTTGTTCCAAGAGTTCAAGTAAAATCTTTAATGAAAATGACATATAATCCTTGTCCAACGCTTATGTCATGGGTTCTCATAATTTTTCACTATGTGATAATATTACTGACCTTGGGGTCATAAGATAGTTCAGTTTGCCAGGGACATCTATTACTCCATGTGAGCTATTCTCAAGTGCAGGACTTGTAATTTATCCTTGTTGAATCCCTTGAGCAAAGATAACCAAGTTTTGACTTAGATTATTTATTGCTATTTCAGTTTATGTCCTTTTGTTGATCTGTTTAAGGGAAATCACTGGGCTAGTATGCACAGGATTCAGACAGGAAACAATGCTAGTAACTCTGAGCTGTGACTGCAGCACTACATTTAAGTAAAGGAGCCCTGATGAGGGGAAATCCCGAACAGCGTGCCGATATGGCTTTCCTAAACCAATTCCAGAATTTCTGGACACAAAATAGTAAGTTTGCTCTGTACAACATACAATCCTCAATTTCAGCTTTATGATGAATCATTACAGAGAAAATTTACTAACACTAGAGGACATACTGAGGTCAAGGAAATGATTCCTAGTTAATTATTAAAGAAATGGAAGCAGACAAATGAAATTAATTTTAAATGTTTTATGGGATCAGGAAACATCATGACTTTTCTGGTCACATTTTTTAAAATTATTTGTCAAAAAATGGAAACTTCCTATTGAGATTATAGAGATTGTGATTCTTTTAAGGCCTTTTTGGTGGAATAACAGCATCTTTTTTTCCTTAAATAAGACTTCTGTATTTCCTGTAGTTTGTGCTTTGTGGTAAAAACTGCTACTAAATTTTACTTTAGCCCAGAAAGCACAACAGATTCCGTTATATAACAATATATTCCTATGATGTTCTTGTTTCTTATGAATTACAAACTCAGGTCACTAACTAGTCCTTTATTTCCCTCAACAGTTTGGTTTGGCTTGGGGTTTTTTTTGTTAGCATTAATTTTTTTCCAGTTTACTTAGCTGCACGCTAATATTTCAGATACTGTATTAAATTTACTCTTCAATTAATCTCTTGTTATCAGAGTTGACCTCCATATATATAATATACAAATATACAAATATGTACCTACGGAATAAAAATGTATATGTATATATGTATATATAATTAAATAAACATTTAATTAAAAAGAAAATAAAACAAAAAATGTGATAAACCCCCCATAA
>JAOEHX010028109.1:17389-37137 GCA_025448015.1 Bolborhynchus lineola | reverse complement strand
CTGCCCGCATTGGGATGGGATAGAGAATTGGAAGTGTAATAGTGAGAAAACTTGCAGGTTGAGATCAAGACAGTTTAGTAGGTAAAGTGAAAGTCATGTGTGCAAGCAAAGCAAAACAAGGAATTCATTCTACCACTCACCAAGGGCAGGCCAGGTGTTCAGCCATCTCTAGGATAACATCAGTGTCACCCATCATGGTTACTTGGGCAGACAGAAAGCCATCACTCCAAACATCACCCCTTCCTTCTTCTCCCAGCTTTATAAGCTGAGCATGATGCCATATGGTGTGGAATATCCCTTTAGTGCATTGGGATCAGCTGTCCCAGCTGTGTCTCCTCCCAACTCCATGCGCACTCCCAGCCTGCTTGCTGGTGGGGTGGAGCAAGAGTCAGAAAAGGCCTTGACTCTGTGTAAACACTGCTCTGCAATAACTAAAATATTCCTGTGTTATCAACACAGTGTTCAGCACAAATCCAAATCATAGCCTCATACTAGCTACTATGAAGAAAATTAACTCTATCTCAGCCAAAACCAGCACAGGTCAAACTGTACCAAGTGTGAAAGTAAAGGCTAATGCTTGTATACTTCATGGGGTTTTTACAGTGTTTATTTAGGATTGACAGAGTTTTTGAGATCTGTGAATTGGAAATGGTATGTGAACAGGCAGTATTATGATTTAGCATCAAAAGTCTGTGCTTTGCGATTGTGCTTTTCGTACATTGCAGATCTTATAATATTGCCTTTTGAAGAGCAATCTTCTATTTAATATTCCTTTAATCCAAGGTTCTCAATTTAATTTAGGTTTTTAATTTAAGCAAGGCTCTCAAGGTTGTGTGTCTTTTGTCTCCATGGTGTAGAGATTTTATGGACATCTCAGCAAGTTCTGGTCGTATTTAACAAAATGACAACAGTCATAGACAGGAGGAGTATAAACTGTATTACTTTCAAGCTAGATTTCAAGTTCTTAAAAACTAATATTGAAGTCTAAAGGTAGCTCAGAATAAACAATACTTTGACTTATTTCCTCCTCTTTCTTGTCCTGCACAAATTGAGAATTTTTTGTCATACCATGCTTTGCAGGAACTTCTTTTGCCAATGTTTCTTAGCGAATCTGTTCTCTTTTCCATTTTTTCTGCATTTCATTGATCCCATCCAAATTTGCATTATCTATGCAATATGCCATTTCAAATGTGCATCTTTTCCACATGGAAAATATTCCTCTAATAATTACCATTTGCTAGAACATCTGCAAATGCAAAAAGGCTGCAAAAATAACCAAACCACATGGGATTCTTATGAAAACTACAGGAATTGGATGATACAGCGATAAAAAATTCTTATCTACAGCTCTTACTAGTACTGGTTTTGTGCAGCTATATTGATGATGCTGAGTGATGACCTTGAAATTACTTTGCATCCCTTTGATAAAGAAGAGGTAAAGATAGGTTAAAATTTCTGTCTGTAATATTATATTTTAGTGTGAATTAAGCGCCCTTTTTTACGCTTATGTTGGATTTTCTGCTGGAAATTTTTTTATGCAAACAGCATAAAAATAGTTCATGCCAAAAGGTGTAGTAAGAGCTTGAACACAGGCTGAAGTATTATTTCTGCTTTCCAGAGATGTGCTCATACTCTATTGCCATGAATATTTTTTTCTCTTATGCAAGTAGAAGTTGTTATATTAATTATAGTAGTGATAGATTTCTACATGAAATCTACTGTGTTGGTGGAAGCCCAGCATGTCCCATAGCCAGTCGCTTCTTTGGAGTTATGTGAATTTGAGAAAATAAGGCACCACATCATGTTTGTCTGTATTTCTGTTTCTCTTCAGCCTTGAGCCTGTGCAAATAACATTCTATTTTTCAAGTATTTATGTGCATCCACAAGCTGTGTTTCTTTGTTCGTGAGTAAACACTGAGATCTCACAAGGTGACTTTAAGGGCAGAGTTTTGTCAGAGATATGGAATGAAGTGTCCACGCTGTGGCTGTGAAACTGGAAGGAACAGAAGTAAGATCCTGCTGTTGAGGACGTGGTCTTTACAGTTCTTTGTGGCAATGTTTTTAAGGTTATTTGCAGATGTGCACTGCAGTCCATGTTGAAGCACAACACTCCACCCTTATCTCTCTGCTGCAGTTGCTCTAAGTGGAAAAAGACCTAGTTCCCATATTTTTTACCTGTGTCCATTTCACAGAATTTAAAATGAATTAAGAAAAGTGCTTCCCTAGAGGCAGATCATAATTTTTCATCTTACCATACCCCTGGAGTCCCAGTTAAACTATTCAATGTGCCCAGTTGTCAATTACTTTTGTATAGTGGCCTTTTGCAGATAGTGTGACACATTCAATTCGGACACTTTATTTGTCATGTTGCTGTTTGTCTTTGACTTCTGTGAATCTTTTTCTCCTCCCAGTTGCTCTCAGATGTGTTTGCTTCCATTATTTATTGCTTTACTTGTGCTGGTGAGTCTGCAGCTTGCTGATCTGCAGCTAATGTGGGCTTCTGCTTCAGTTGAAGGGTACTGGAGTATGAAAGAGAGAGGCCACAGAAGGGCAATTTGGGCTTCCTGTGAGCCCTGTAGAGACTGACTGTCAGTGCTTCCCAAGGTCTTCTAAGAATATGTATGTATCAGCATAGCAGCCACCTACCCTCATCAGTGGGGTTCTGTGGAGGAGAGGCTGAGCAATACCAAAGGGCACTTCCTGGTCCTAGTATCACTACAACAGGGTAATGCCCAGCTGTGCTTTCTGCTTGTCTGAGAGGTTTGGAAGTGCTTATTAAACTGAATTTTCTCTTTAGAGTCCAGTTTGATGTGATAGTGTTTTGGTCATGTATCAGCTTCATTCTTCAAGAGAACAAGTCTAACGTACTTTCAGCATATTGCGATAAGAATTGTCAAAGGTGACCAGATTGCCTTAAATGTAAGAGACTTGAGGGGATTAGATGACAAGTACTGAATTTCTCTTGATTTTCTTTATCAAGCTTGGATGCCTACTGCAGCTTATGGGATTTAGCTGTACTATTTTATGCTGTGATCATCTTATGAACGACAACAGATTCAGTAGAATCTCTTCTTTGCTGTAAACAAAACTGAACACCTGGTGAATGAGATGATTGTACTGAGTGACTCTGACCAGAAAGACTCTCTTTATGCAGCCTCTATCCCCAGTTACACATCCTGTAGAGCATACATTGCTCCCCACATTTAGCTGCTCCCCACTGCTGTGGGTAAGTTTGTTTTCTCTGCACTACAGAGTTAGAGCAAAGTGTGTCTACTTTTTTGTTGTACAGACACCTACCTTTTTCTCTCTTCTCCTTATAGCTGGCTCTGCAGTTTTTCTCTCTTCTATGCATGCAGAGGGCTGACAATCCCCAAAGAGGTGCATAGGGACTGGAGACAAGTGAAAAACCTTTTGTTGAAGAGCAAGAAGGAATTGGTGGAGCTCCAGAAATCCAGAGGTCTTTTCTGGGGTTCACTTTCTATGGTTGTCTGATAGGTACTTATAGGATGTATATTTATACTGCTTGGATACTGAAACACGTTAGTTACTGTGATTTCCTGTAACTTCTGTCCAATACGTAGTTCCTTAAGGTACTGAGGATTTTTTTTTTAAGTCATAAGTATGAATATGCATGAATAAACAGATACTTGAGTGATGCACAGGATTCATTCCAGCCGTAAAATTTGTGGGCATGCCCCATAAACACAGGGATTGTCATTTTCTATTGGTGCTTATAAAATCACGGCCTCAAGCTATGCAGCCAAGGATTTCATGCATTGAAACAGGCAAAAAAAAGTGATCAAGGCACAGTGTGAGGAATGGACAGGTGAAAATATGAAATTATTATGAAATTTGGCAATATCTGATGGAAAACAATGTCTGGTTGTATTTGAGGAAGAGGAATTTCTTACTATTAACTGACAACATTGTCAAAAATCATACCGGTGTCATAGAAAAGTCCCCATTTCCCTGAGGATTTAGTCAGATTATTGTAGAGAATTGATTACCAATCCCCAAGTAGGGATTTGGCTCCAGTATGTTCAGGGGTGAGAATGTACTTGCATCTATAGGCAGCATGTATATACCAGAGCCTCAAAATTCATAAGCCAGTTGGGTTTCTGAGGCTTCTGCCTCATGTCTACTATCTTATGGCTTCCTGGAATTGCTTTGTTAGGGGTGGTGAACCATTTTATGTATTAAGAGAAACACTTGAGGTGATAATGTAATGTCTAAGTTTTGCCTGCTGATTGGAGTGTAGATAGGTGTATTTGCAATGTCTGTGAATGGAGGCTTTATTTTGACTTGCTAGAAAGACAGGCCAAGCTCCGGTGTGTGCGTAAAACTTCCAAACACTATAAAAATGTAGCTGTCCATGGAGATGTGGTTGGGCCTGCTTCTGTGAGATGATTTGGGTGCTGTATGTTGATGATACGATATACTTACCTCAGCTTGCCATGTAACTGTTATGCCTCAACAGGGCGGGGGTGTGACCCTCTCCCACACTTAGAGGATGACTCCTTGAGAAGCCTGTGGGTGGAATATGACTGTGAAGGGCAGTCTCCCAGGTTAGACTTCCTTGCTATTGTGCGTGGTTTTGTTCCTTCCTTCTGAAGTAGTAAAGTCTAATAAGAGTCAAATGTTTGAAAGGAAGAAAGAATAAGTATGTAAGGAAGTTAGTGGATAGTATACAGAAATCCAAATCCCATGGCTTTGTGTTAGATATTGCAGGAGGAAGGATGTATTTATTTTTCTTCTTTGCTTTTTTTTCCCAGTGAGATAATTGTGCCTGATGATGAAGTTTGCTCACTCTGTGTTTTGATCCTGTAGTGCAGCTGCTGCTCTATTTTCTTCATGGCTGGGCTTTACTACAGACCTGTCGAGCCATAGCTCACTGATTTATTTTTTTTCTTAAGAAAAGAGAATGCCGTAAGACAGCATTATGGCAATGCAGCCATGGGCAGGCCAGGCTGGCTGCATTTGGCATAGCTGGATTGGCTTAGCTTTACTTCTTAAATGTTTCTCACAAGAGACCCAAGTGTTTCCCTTTTGTGATGAGTTTCTGTGATCTCTGTTGTTTGTTTACTTATTGGGGCTTTTGGCTTTTGTTTTTATTTTGCTGATTTTGTTTTGGGGTTTTCTTTAAGTGAGGGAAATGAGCAAGCCAAAAAGCTCATTTAAAGAAAATTGTCTTGTTGACTTCAGTGTATTTCTAACAAGGTGGGGACGCTTCACCTCTGAGTTCAGAAAGTGTTACAGGTGAGTACTATCTAGGTTTATTTATGTTTGATGTATAAGTTTTATGAATTGTATTGTGATTTACAGCTTAGCCTTAAGACCTAATCTTGGGTGAAGCAGCACAAAACTCAACAGAAAACCTGTATCTCTATTCTCCCTACCTTTGTTTTTGTGGCAGGATACTCTATGTCAGTGCACTGTACAGTGAACACAAGGGGTTGGGAGGAAGAATGGATTATAAGTGTGTGTTTGTTGAAATAGGGAACATGTACTTGATTAGTGGTAATAAAATAGCAGTACTGGGATAACACCCTGAGTTGGATGTTCTTTTACTACATAGTGAGTGTGTTAACTTAAAGTTTAACTGGTAAAGGATTTGGATGCTATACCACTCTATATCATGTTAGCTGAGTTGTTTTAATTAACTGTTTCCACACTCTTCATTGCATAGGCAGGGTAACAACACTTAGCTTAAATCTTTTTTATGGTATCCTGTTCAATTGCAGTAATGTGATAGTACACCTAAGAATAGTCTGTTGCAACCGTGTCACATAGATCGTTGTTGTTGTATACTGTTGTCAAATAAAAACATAAAGCTGGAAAGGCTGAGAGCATTTATCGATTTCTCAGTTGAGGCATAAAAGAAGCAGACAACCTTTCTAAGCTCAGTGGCTTAGATCTGGAGAAGAAGAGGGAGGAAAAAAAGGATAACTTTGACATAGATGACACAAGGGGCAGTGGTTTCTGACATAACTTAATGGGCCTAAATGTTGAGAATGCTGTGTTTGCTGGGATGAAAGAAGAGGTGCAAATGTGGGTAAAACTGGATATTGCTTGAAATATTTTCTGGCATATTTTCATGGAGAGTGTATCATAGATACGTATCCTTTTAAATGTTTCCCAAGCAGATGGATGAGGCTGCAGGCAACCTATAAGCAGTGCCTCTGAGAGATGTTAGAACTGTGTCTATTTGTTTCAAGGATATACAGCTCCTAACAATATTAACTTTAAATATAGGCATAATTCACTCTTTCACAGCTGATTATTTTGGTAGGAACATGTGATGAGTTTGAAATAGAAGTATGTGAGACTTTTACACTGATTTAGAGTTGAATGTCATCAATTTTCTTTGCAGATTTAATCCTCTGGTGTTGGTGGTGCTTTAAAAAGACCTTTTAGAGTAGATGCAAATTTTTCTCTGAAGCAAGCTTTTGGGGCTTCTCTTTGTCTCTGCAGATTAGGTTGTCTGAATCAGATGATCATTAACACTTAACTACGTCTTGCTGTTATGGCACTTGGCTTATGCTTTGTCCTAAATGAAATGTCCTAAGTGTGACTATTAATGAGAAATTAACTATTGCATTCCAGATATTTTATTTGGTATATATGTAAGAGCAGAGATCCTTAATATTAACATTCCTTCTGCATTTATGATAGCTGTTCATTCCTAAAGAGCGAAGGGTAATGAGGAGTCTTTAGGTAACATGATGGCATTGTGGAGGGTTCTGGTTGCTGTTGTCTAGGTTTTAGAGTTATTTGAAGTTATTTGAGTTATTATTTGAATGTGTGGAAGAATATGTCTTACATACAGAGGTAGATGTGATTTAATCTGTCATCTTATGTAGGATGATTTCAGAGTAGTAACTATCAGTCAGTCAACAGTGTTCTGTTACTGCAGTAATAGATGCTACATTATTTATTGCTGCTACTTTCTTAGTAAAAATTGTGCTCCTTTTCACTATAGCAGTTAGCCTAAATTTTTGGGGATAGCAGTTTATTCCAGTTATGTGGAAGAAATGAACTGGATGGAGCCAAGTATCTGTAATGGATTTTTGTTATTTTAAAGGAGTGTATAAAGCCTCCATTCCTCAAACAAAATAAGATAAGAGATGTGAAGGTCCTTCTCCATACTTACATCAGACAGAGTGTGTTCTGTTCTTACGTGTCTTCTGAAGGAGCTGCTGAGCAATCATAGAATAGTGTGCTGTTATTTTTTTATTCAATGTGAAGTACTCAAAAGCTGAAACAACATTTTTTTTTCTATTAACTTTTTGTCTAAAGTGGAAACTTGTTTACAACTGTCTAAGTACATTACCTGGGTAATTACCTGGGTGACAATTTGTTAGGGGTGGTGAGCCATTTTATATATTAAGAGAAACACTTGAGGTGAAAATCTACCAATTCCAATGAGATTTAACCTCTACTTCTGATTATTTTAGGCAGATTTTGTCAGTGTTTTAAACACAAAACCTTGCTTTATTCTCCTCTGCCATCAGTTGTGCCAACTTAAGACGCTGTTTCCAATAAACTTCATTAAACAAGTGTACTGGCTTTGGTTTAAACAAAGTTGTCATCAATTTATCTGAAAGCACATGAAAGCATTTTAAATACAAGCAAGAAGTCAGTTATTAAAATAAAAAAACCTTCAGTAAAAATAAAAACTTTTACATATTAATTTTTCCTAGTTTGGTTTTAGACAGACTTTTTCATCAGCACAGCTGATTTTTTTAAGGAGATGTAAAGCTAAGATGGAGAATAAACAGGATAGAGGGGATGGGTCAGAGGGAGGAATGGCACAAACTCAAAGGCAAGTTCAGCAGGTTGGGTTTTTCTGTGACTTTGTTTAAGTACATGTAGACATCTGTTCTTTACTTTCTTATTCAAGCTGTTAAATTTCATGTTATTTTAATTTTAGTAATATCAGGAAAAATGAAGTAATTGACTCTTCTGGGGTGGCAATAGCAAGATACTAATTGAAGCTTTGGGTTGTTCCTTGTTTCGTGATCTTCACCCGAAATAGAAGTCCTAGTGTCCTCAAAAAGCTAGGACTTGATGATTTTGTTAGAGACAAGGAAGGGGCATTTAAAGTATTGCTTTTTTTACTTCAGGAATCATAAATCTCTGCACTCCAAAAGGACAGGCTCAGTGTGCATGAGAGAGAGTTAGAGTGAGTGCAAACACTAATGCATCATGGAGGACAGGTCATTCCACTGAACGCAGTTTAGCTCCTGAGTGTTTGGAGATTAGAGACAGCAATAATTTCTGGCTGCTGTACTTTATGTTAATGTGGCAGCCCATGGTTGTATATTTTGCTGAGATGGTCATTTCTATGAAGCTTAATTCTGACTGCAGTGGAAACTGCAAGGGCTTCAGGTATTGGTGTTTGCCTTCTGCTGATTTAGCCATGCAGTGAAACGAAGTTTTGTTGCTATTATTGTTAGAATTTAGCATCTGTTTCTTATACCTGAACAGGAAAGGAATCAGTTAAGTTCTGCCTCTCACCTTTGGCTAAATTAGCCCAACATTAATAGAGAATCTGACACTCCTTTCAGTTCCAATGGATGGATAGAAACATTCTTTCAGGAGCTTGCCGATAATCCCTCAACCCTAAAGGTCTTGTGACACCATAGATTTTCCATTCCAGACTCCAGCTCTTCATCATCCCATGTAGTGCCCATCAGCAGGGAGAAATGAAATACTGGTCAAGGTCAAACAGTGTTCTATGGGAAGACTGAAATACGAGTATAACATTGGAAAAGTGGAGCAAGTTCAGGGGAACAAATGAAAAATGTTTTGGGGGCTTTACAAAATGTTTTAGAGGTAGAACTGAAAGAGTTTTATATTGCTTGATTACATGATAGCTAGGAGAGAAAAGGGGAAATACAGCCCTGCTAGTGGTTGAGGACTGTGAATGCTATGAAAAGAGACAAGATATTTAGATAACTACAAGTAGAATAGAAAAAAATAAGGGTAAGTATCATGGAAAACTTCCTGTCACAGAGATATGTCCTTGCACTGTCAAGCCTTGGAATCATTTCCCAAGGGAATAGGAGAGAAACTCCACAGCTTGACAGGTTTTGAATTAGACTTGGAAAAATGTTGCTCCATGCAGCATGTGGAATTATCTTTCTCTGGCAGCAAGATAGCATATGAAAGGAGAAAATGATTTTGCAGAAGAAATTATGGTGTGGTGATTTATGTACAGGAGTGGGCATCAGGACATCTGATTCTTTTCTGTATTTTATCACTGATTTACTTTATAATACTGAGCAAGTCATTTAATCCTTCTGTGACTCTGGGTTCCCAGCTGTAAAAGGAATGTTTCATCTTCTCAAGGATTTACTCCTGGAACAATGTTTTCTAAACTAAATGGTACTCTGGAGTGTTGTGATTATTTTTAAAAATGCGCATAGTCTGGAGGTAACTGGAAACTCCTTGTCCCATGTGATTTACTGCTTTACCTCAAGACTCAAACAGTTGGCTGAAGCATCCAGTCTTTCATCTCCTTTGCCCTAACAGATCAAAGTCTGTATGGCATAGCTGAAAGAAACCTCTTAGTCTGCATGCAATTTGCTGCATTGCTTTTTTCTAATGTAGTTCCCACTGTAAATTAATACTAGCTTGGGAGACTAAAAAGAGAGGAAAAATCATTAATCTATGTTAATTTACACTCAGGAAGGCCCAGCATTTGCAGTGTAGGCTTCAAAACCCAGAATGGAGCATGCCGTCGAGACACCATTCTACTGCCTGCTTATTACAGCAGATTGGCGCCATTCCTGTTTTCCTCTAACAAGCTTGATTTTCCATATTACTAGCTCAGTCTCCTACCAGAAACTACCAGCAATCATGCCAATTTCATCACTACTTTTACCCTTGAGTATCTTCCCTCATCCCTTGGTACCACACTTGTGCAGCACTGTGCATCCAGCCTGAGCTCTCAGCCATGGAAGGAGAGAGAGTGCTTCTCTCCCTTGCTCCTAATGCACATTGCAAATGAGGTGTGATCTGTGCTGTTACAAGTCTGGCATTCCATGCCAGGCACAGTGAGTGCATGCCTCAGTGAGGTCTCTGCAGCTTTTTCCAGCATGCTTGCTGACTAGCCTGTTACCAGATTTGAAACTCCCAGGAAGAGTTTCTTCATCAGGAAGCTGTAGCAAGACTGTCATAGTTCAGAGTGGCCCCTGGGCAAGCAGTCAGCTAGCAAACCTTTAGGGAACTTGCTGAGCTTATTTGAGGACACCTTGGGCTACTTTTTGTTTGTATAAGTGATGCTCCAAACAGCAGGAAACCCAAAGATCTCATTATTCAAATTTAGGTTTACCGTTTCTTCTTCACATTATTTATTTCTTTTACATTATTTGCTGACCCACCGAAGGAGCTACATTAGTGGAAGGGCTGGTCTCCTCACTGTGGACCTGATGTTTTCTTTCACACTGATGTGACTTCTCCTGAGATCAGTGGCATCATTGTTTATTCATGCTAGTTTAATTGAGAGGACAAACAAACAGACCCATGCTATCTATAATCCTGGAAATTGAATAGAGCTGATGATTAAATCCAGGGACTGTCATCCCTTTTATAAAGCTTCCTGATGAATTTGGAGGAATTTAGGCCCTTACAAAAACCTTTGTCTAGAGTTTACATGTCAGTTTGCTTGTATTTGCCACAAGACACTACTTTAACCTGGAATGTAATAGCAGAAGAGCCAGAATAAAGTCAGTAGTTAAGGACTAAGGAAGATAAGCTAATTTAAATAAACTAAGTCTGCTTTATTGAATACTCTCTCCGCACTGCTGAGCTTTCTCTCTGCCCAGGGAGTAATGAAAGTATTTTGCATTTTGGTATATTTTCCATTTGCAGAGGATGTCACCTGCTCTCAGAAGTTGTTTCTCAACTAGCCTGTGAGATAAATCTCCAGGTTTTATCCCCATCTTGTGAAAGAAGGTACAGAAAGAAAACATTACTAAATAGGTGCAGGAAAACAGCTCAGGAATCCCAGTGCTTTTGAAGTACAATTTTATCACCAAGATATCCTTGCAAAAGCAGTTTTGTAGCATTTGCTTCTCTGAGTCCTTCAAGGGAGAACACACCTGCTGCATAGCCCAAGCTGTCTCCACAGCTCCACCTGCTCTACCACAGCCTGCTGGAGTGTGATCCTCCCACTCTGTATTATCTGACTCATGCCACAGAATGCTTTGTTTAAAAAAAAAAAACTCAACAACAAACACCCCCCAAAAACCCCAAACCCCCAACATGCAGCAGGCTCTTTTCCTTTGATTTAAAAATTTCTTCTCCCTTTACTTGCTAACCAGGCAATTCCCATGTAAATAATTCATCATAACAAGCTCACAAGATGACACATAGGTCCAAGTAGGAGGGAGCTAAATTTGAAACTTAAATGAGGACATTCTCTGTCCCTGTTTTAAGATGTAGGCTTGTGAATGGAGGATCTTGAGTGTCGGTCTGTCATTAGAGTTTGGGACTTCTTTGTCAAACATACTAAGCAAATAAGTTCTAAAAGAGAGCAGTTTGCAACCCTGACTCATCAGTCATCTCTTTTCTTCCATAGCTCCAGCCCACACTCTTCCTACAGGTGTTCAAGAGAGCTTCAGTGGACCTTGTTAGTGTTTGAATAATAGATGTCACACTGATGCCTGATATTTTCTGTATAATACAGGTTTTCAGAAGTGCAAAACCAGCTTAAAGGTTTTGTGGGAAAATCTGTGTCAGAGCAGCTACAGTAGGGAATAGATCTCCCCGTTCTGACCTAGTGCAGCCTTTGGAGGAACAAGGTGAGAAGTGACTGGATAGGAGTGGGCTAGAGCATAAGGGGAGAAGTTCACTCTGGTGGGGCTGTGTACGTGTTCTTGCCCTGAGAGGCATTCTTGACAGCTCTGATGTAGGTTTTGTCCAAGACAAAGCTCAAGGAGCAGTTCAGGGATCCTCCGTCATAGTTATGGTCCTATAATGATGGTGTCTTTCTTCTCTTGCCAAGTCATCAGAGTGAAAGATTTGCTGCTATCAATAAAAGTGGAGGGACCCTGTAAGCAAGAAAATCATAGAGAATTACTGAGACACTCTTGATGTTTTACTTAAAACTCAGCTGGACAAAAACCAAGAGAATGATCTTTAGAAAATAATTCTTTCAAGCTGGAGGAGCCAGTGACTAGCCATTATGTGATGCTTTACCTAACTTCATCACTAAGTGCATAGCTCTTTACCTGCCTATTCATTACTCAAGTAGTAAAGGCTTTTACAGTGTGTAATTTGGAAATGTTGCAAGATAAGTAAGATATAGCAAAATACAGTTATCCCCATTAAGAGAATAGGATTTAACAGATTTTTAAGGATGTGTCATGTGCTTGAAATCCTTTAAAAAAGAAACCACTTGTCTTTAAAGATTTCGTATAACACAAATCTGTGTTGTGGTACTGAACCTTTACAATGCATGATTTGCCAAAGGGTGTCATTGAGGCCAAGACTTTAGCAAGATACAGATTGAGATGACATTTGTGTAGATAATTGCTATAACATTGAATAATCTTGTTAACAGGTAGAGCCAAATTGGAAAGGGTACTAAACCTCATGCTTTATATCAAACTTAGAGATTAGGATGTTACCTTTTTTGTTAGAATCTGATTGTCTCATTGCTGCCTACAATATAATATCTCTGCACACTCATCTCAAGGGTTGGGTCTTGAGAACTCTTGGTTCATAAGCCAGGCTGCTGTAGCACACAAGTCTCCATGTTTGCATCTCTCCTGAGGCCCAGGTTTAAGAACATTACAAATTGCCTACTCACTAGATTATCCTTTCCTCCTCTTTTGCCTTCTGCAAATGTTGGTTGTAAATTTTCTTTTGCTGTTACTACAACATTGTGCTATTCTCCTGCCTCAAAGTGGCTTCATTGGTTTGTGTAGCTAGTGGTATAAACAGAGGTGAAACAGCACAGGACAACCAGTATCTTAAAATTTTTATTTCCCCATTTTCCTTTCCTTTTTCTTGATTTCCATTTCATATTGCATTTCTGCATTTTTGGTTTCAGTGAGCAATCTCTTTCTACACAAACCAAAACCTTATTAAAAATAACTACCCAGATGTTTGTATTTAATGTAAATAGAGATCAGTTGCTGTATTTTAAAGTTAAGTCACTGAGTAAGTAACCTCTGCATTCCTTTGCAATTTCGGTAATAAAAGCATTTATAAGGATATAGTCTATAATTTAGAAAGAATTAGGTTTAGAAGTAAAATCTATGTGACTGAAGGTAATACCTTTGTTGTCTTTTAGAGAAAAATAAAAAGTGGTGCTAGTGGGAAAGAGTTGTAACTATCATAAATTAAAAATCAAAGGACACATTTAAGACTGAAATTAAAACAGATCAGACCTAAAAGTGTTTCTACTTCCTGGACTGTATCTGTTCCACAGGTAACACGGGACATCATCTCCAGGGCTGTCAATACAAGATAGTTTTGTGAGTAGCAGTCCCAGTAAAAAAAAATTAAATTGACAGAAGTTACCAGGCTGGATTATTTCAGTGTCTGGAAACCTCTCACAGCTGCAAAGCAAGGTCCACTTAAGCACTTGATGATAGGAGAAAGTTAATGTGTTGGTCTCTTTATATCTATTCCCTATTCTTGTGCTTACTAAAACCCCACTGATAGTCCAGCATTTATTTTTTCTGGAGAAAACAAACAAAAAAACCCCATCAAAACAACAAACCCCCAAAACTCTTCTGTAGTAGTACCAAATGCTACTGCTCTGTTGACTGGGCTGATCAAGTGAGATCCTGGATCTACATGGGTCCAAGGTACCAAAGATCAATATTAACAGAGTTTAAGACAGTTCACAACTGTGCTCATGGAATAGGTCCTATGTAAACTTTGGTGGTCTCATCAGTACAAACATTTCTATGTGACTCTTTAGCATAATAAACAGAGAAAGGGTATGTATCAGAGACCGTGACTGAAGCCAAAAAAGATTATTTTTCAAACCTTCTGTATTTGCCACCAGTAATTTGCACTGTCTCTCTGTGTTTCCCAGTCAGTTGAATGGTGTAATAGTGCCCAGCCTCTTCAAGAGATTAGGAAGCAAATACATTTGTAGGCTGCTTTTTCAGGCATTGAAGGTAGTGCAGATGAGCAGAACAGGTGTAGCTGTAATGATTCTGTCGATGAGTAGAAAACTGGAAAGGATTGAGTTGAAATGGCTGTTTTTATAGTTTGCTGGTTGAAATGGAAAACTAAGTATTGGAAAGAGTCAAGTGCTTGTCTTTTTCTCCCCCCAGTGTAATTAAAATATGCTTTAATGTATTTCTATATGGCATACAGCAAGCACTTAATTGCTATTTTTACTGACCTTTTGAAATGTAGGCAAATTTGAAACTGAGGGTTTCACTATTATATGAAAATGGAAAGGCTTTCTTTTGAAATATTGTAGCCTCTTTTAGACTGTGGTTGACATTGTTATTTTGGCTGGAGTAGTTTGAATATGTTTCTCATTTGGAGCAGTTTCAGTTATATTGCATACATTTTTGAGGATGTGTGTGAATGGAATGTACAAGTAAATGCTGTATACTTGTATTAAGGATTATTATATCAATGGACACTTTCTCTCTTTGTGGGAGAATGAAAAAAGCAGAGGTATCCAACCTATTTTCATTCTCCATGTGTTCAGAAAACTCTTGCTAAGATTGATGTGACCTCCTGTCAGCCTTCTGAGTCAAGGCATCTAATCAAGCTATTGCCTTTAGAATGGACACAAAACCAAGAGGAATTAAAAGCATTAGCAAAATGTTGGGTTTGTTGTCAGGGAGAAGCTGTGACTGCTTTGTAAAGCATGGAGCTTCTTTCTCAGGCATTAGTGTGACAGATGATGTTGTAGGAAATGAAGATTTTCCTTGAACATCCCATATAAAAGTAATTAGGAAGAAAATATTTCCCCTCCTGGGGATTTGCCAGTGGACAAACCTTGCATGAGGGCATTTTCTTGGTACTCAATCCTAAAGCCAGATTATTTTGAAGGTACCCAAGAGAACTGAGGTTACACAATTTGAATTGTACCAAAAATGTAGTCTAAAAGGAAGTAGCTTCTCAGGAAGTGAGACTAGGAGCCTTATTATGAAATTATCTTTCTGAATATCACTCTGACATCCATTGTGTGGAAAAAGTTCTAGCCAACTTCTGTGTGAATTTGTGGGTCTCAATCTAGCTGAAAAAAAGGCATGACTTTAATCGTGAAGAGTGCAATTGACTCCCTTTTGGGAATCTTAGAAGAAGGAATAATTAAGCAGTGAGGAAAATTAAGCTGACTTGATGTGAATTAATCAGAGTAACTTCTAAAGTTTTAGTATACACCCCCATCAGTACCAAAAAAGGCCTTGCCTACTGGCCATGGTGCTCATCTCCAACCTGCACACGTGCTGGGAGACACCAGAGCTGATTACAATCTGTATGAATATTATTTATAATGGTTATAATAGCCTATTTCTGAATAATCATTAAATACACCTTTTTATTTTTTTATTAGAAAACCAAACTTGAATATATGCAGATGACTAAAATATCAACAGCTCCTTTCTTCCTACGCAGAGCTATTAAAGCGTCTGCAGCAGATCGCAAGCGGGATCTTAACTGTTTGGTTGCCTGATGTTCACATTTCTCTGTTCATTGTTTAGCAACTTGGGAAATGGGTTGCCAAGGTAAAATTTTCACAAGCTCAGTAACTTGTCTTGAAATAATTCCTTCCTTTACAAGACTCCTTCTCTGGATGGCACAATGATGTGTGGATGACACTGATCCAGTCTACCTTTAGAATTTTCTATCAGCCCATCACCTTCATATCTGATCACTGTTTGATTAGTGAGTTGGCATTCTTCTCTGCCCTTCAGAGGTATGGAAACCAAGGAAATTAAAGGAGGTTGTTAAGAAGTTGAGTAATAAAAAAAATATAAAATGTGCCCCATAATCGTGTCTGTAAAATGAGCTGGGAGAGAGGGGAAAAAGAAAGAGTGACTTGGTTGAAGATGGTATCAGGGCTTTGTGTTTCCTTTCTCATGTGTCATTTATTGACTCTAGTTGTTGGAGTGGTTTTATATCTAGAATTGTTTATCTTCCACAATTTAGAGACAATTAAAGGAGGTTTACATTTGGCTCTAATGGTGAAAGTCTGTCCTTTTCACACTCTTGGGCTTTAGCAGAAGGTACTATAATGTGTTGTTCAGAAATCATTACAGAGAGAGGTTAGTGCAGTTGAGGTGTTTCTATTCAATATCAAGTATGTTGCTTTTGTGTGTTGTATAGTACACATTTTATTTGAATTGAATCTCTCTAAAAGCAAATAGGTTTATACATTCCTGGAGAGGAGGCTCAAACTTTAAACCCAAATGCACCACTGCAGCTATGCCAAAGGCTGATGCAAGCTGATTGGGATTAGCTGCTCAGCACCAGTACTTGGGCAGTCATGTTTTACAATTAGCTACAGTAAAGAAGCCACGAGGGAGACGCTATCTGTGAAATCCTGTGAATGAAGTATCTCTGTAGGTCTGTAGTTCTCTGTTGCTGTTGTTATCTCCCTCTGTAGATCCTGTTTCAAGCTGAGATGTCTCAAAAAATGACCATCCTCTTTTGTTCCAATAGACTGACCCCACATGCAGGCTCATAAAGCCCCAGCTTGCTTATTGTTTGAATTCACAAGGCTGATGTAAATCAAGGGAGAGATCAGGGCCTGGCTTTGGCTCAGAATGCAGAAAAAATAGCCGACTGGTTTCTAACTAACTCATTTAAGAGAAAACAAACTCTGTTTTTAATGTTAGGCTGCTTTATTAGCAGTTTTTTCCAGGGCGTTTGTCTCTGTTGAATGGGAATACGCAGCAAGGATGAGTGCTGTTAAGAGCTTTGGTGCCTGTTCTTTCAGGCCTTTGATAGAGATACTGGAGGGGAATAAGAATTCCTGACCTAATTAGCCCTGCAGAGAGAGAGAACGCCAGATTTCCTGTGACACAATGTGACAAGTGAAGGCCTGTGTGTGGCAAACCCTACAAAGCAAATATGGCAGGTGAGGACAAATGAAGTGCTGCTTTTCATAAGGGTAGGGAAAAAACCTTAAACCCCTAACATTTATTTGTCCATCTTCCTGCAGTTTCATCTTTGCTCTATTGTAAGCCTCCTTTGAAGGACAGACAGTTGAGTCACACTGAGGGTTATCAGTAACAGATTACGAAAAATAATAGGGTGCTCAGTGTCCACCTTGAGTGGGGGTGTTAGCATGAGTTGTTTGTCTGCTGAGGAAGGATCAGTGGGAAAGGAAAATTGCTATCAATGGTGAACATTGAAAAAGACCTCCTCTCCATGACACAAATGGGTATCTGGCAGCAGACAGCGGAATTGATTGTTGCAAATCCACAGTGGGATTATTAATACTAAATCTGGGATCTTGGAGTGACAGGCTGAGGGAGCATCTCATCTTTGGGTTGCTGAAGAGGGAGGAGATCAGATATGGAAAATGAGAGAATGAACAGAGGATCCCAGAGCAGCAGTTTCTTGAAGATTTAGTGATGCATTAGATAGTACATTCAGATGGCTGTAAAAGAGAAACAAAAGATACGTATCTGAAAGCATGGCCTCAGCTCAGCAGTCACCTTGTCTTTGCATTCAATGGCAGTGTTTGAATGTGCTTATAAGATTTGTCCTACCTTCCTGTGCATGTATTTTAGTGCTGGAAGATCTTACCTCTATAAATGTGCCTTCTTTAAAGACACAAGAGCTTCTCATGCAGTATCTTTTTCCCGTTGCTACAAACACATTGTTCAGAAATAGAAAATTTATTCTATGCTACTCATGATATCAGTGGAGCCCCTACAGGTTTGTTTTCAATTGCTTTTTCCATTCTTCTGTATTTTAAGTGTCCTCAGTGATAAGATTCTTATCCTCTGAGAAATGATGCTGTTACTTTGTATTTCTGGTTCTGTGGCAAACATTATAAAGAGTAGATAATAATTCCGTTGCATCTTCTCACTTTCTAGATGTCAGTTTTCTTCAGTCTTAAGTTTTCTAGTTTTAATTTGATTTTTCTGCATTGGTTGTGCCATCTTTCCTATGCATGTCGTGTTTGTAGATTTTTATTTCTCTTCTTAGTCAGCGTTTGTCCAGGCTTTTTATATTCAGACTTGAAACTGTCTTCTAAATCAGTCTAAGACAATCACAGGTTGTCTTCATATCTATTCCTACTTCATATCGCTGTGTGGAGCTTGGCAGTATTTTGTAGGTAGTCTGAGAAAAAATGAAGGAAATTTCAGAGCCAAACCCACTAGCTAAGGGAAGATGAATAATCAGCCTTTTAGATACTTTCCCAAGCTTTTGTGTGTGGCTAAACTAAACAAATCAGGTTAAAATTCTATGGGAAAATCAGGCTTTTGTGCAAGATTTAAAAAAATTTTCTCCTTTCTGAATTCTTCCTACATGAATTTTCTTTCAATACATTTTCTCTGTGCAAACTATAACCATATTTATAATGTGTACTATATTTTAGATGGTATTTTTTGTGCTATTCTTGTGTTTTGATCATAAATTGTTGTTCATCTGCAGTCTGAGTCAAACTGTCAAAAGCATGGGATAATTTTTAATGATGCCTATATTGTAAATTTCTTTCAGTGTAGAATAATCTATTAATGTCAGTAGAATTCTAAATTAAATGTATATGAACCATGCAATGGTTCTTAAAATCTGAAATAACACTTTCCTGCAATGCTATTTCTGGATATGTGGTTTTCTTGCTTGTGGAAGCCCCTTGCAAAGCTTTATGAAAGATATTTTCTTTGTCATTATTGCTCAAAATATTATGACTGGATAGTAGAAAATATGGCAAAAGAAATAATATTGTCTACAGAGGATTTTTATGTAGCCAAGAATATTTTTACTTAAAGATTACTTTAGTCAGATCACTGAAATTCTTGCATTATGCTTATGCCAGATCACATATATCAGACTCAATGTTTTTTGATGTTTTGTGTGCTGCATTCAGGACTGCTCTATCCATCTCTGAAATTTTTTCCTCAAGAAGTTCTCTGCTGGTAGGAGGGTGCGCCACAGGCCTCTCCAAATCCCATTTAGTTCAACTTCTGTTTTTAAACCCATATGTTCAGTGGCCAGGAACGTTAGGAGGCTTGCTTTCCACTTGCATTGTGGTGGTTCTGCCCATTCTTGTCTTCCATCCTTTTCTCCTTCTCTTTGTCTCCTGGTCTAAGCCTTCCCATTTCCCTCTCAGTGCTTATTTCCTCATAAACCCACAGTGGGATGCAGAATGTAACCCCTTGGGGTTTTAAATCTCAAGCCAGGTCTGAGAGAAAAAAGGCAACTATCACTCCCACAGCCTCACTGCATCCACTGCTTTGTTTTGTAGATGGAAACTTTTCTTTTACTGTAAAGTTTTACTGCCTTTGATTTCTTTGCAAACCCCAGCATCTTTGTCTTTGCTGATCGTAGAGGCATATATAGTTCTGTGGATCTGAAGTGTCAAACTGTTCACTTTCTGGTGCTCTCTAACAAGATGTATGATAAGTACTCAAGAGACTCTTGACTTTAAGTGTCTGTATTGAATCCAATTAAAAAAAAAAAAAAAGAAAAAGGCATAAGAATACAGGTTATTTTGGGAATAAAAATAATACTTTATTTTTTTATTTCTCTCCTTCAGTGAGCTTTGTAGTTGGAGACATGGTTACTAAGAGAGTCTGGCTTTA
>JAOEHX010028109.1:0-17289 GCA_025448015.1 Bolborhynchus lineola | reverse complement strand
AAAAATAGATTCAATTAAAAAGATGTGAAAAAAATCTAAAAGTATCACAAACATTCTGTTTTTTAATAAAAGTGTGAAATTTACAGAGACCAGGATAGTGAAGTTGGGTATAGATTTTTCTGCTAGTCAGTTGATATGACCATTATTGAGTCTGGGTTTTTCTATTCATGAATGCCACCTTTATCCAACTTGTACCCATAAAACCTATATACCATACACCACAATATTTAGTTGCCTTTCCATAATTGTGTTAGAAACTTCACCTAAAATATTCTGCAAATTTCTCAATCTGGACCCTGTTACCAGAGTAGCTGGAAGTGATTCATTATCTACACGTGTGTTTCATAACAGAAGTAAGGAAATGAAGTCCACCCATATTTTACAGGTAGAGTGGAGCGATAGTGACTTTCCCAATGTCAGTACTAAGTCAGAGACCGATCTCCTACGTGTTGGGCAGTCAGCCTAATGACTGAAACATCCCTAAACCCAGTGGAGTTTGTGACCTAGATGAACAAGTTTGATGCATCTGGCAACACTTCCACCCTGTGTCTGCTGGGTTACATCTGTAGTGTTTGGCTGTTTTGCAGGTGTTTTGCCTCTGTGTACATCTGGGAAGCTAGCAGGAATGCAGTGGTGGCTATCGTGACTTTCTGGAACAGGTATCAACCAACAGTGAAGGTTTCAGTGAATTGTGCATTGTAATATCCTTGAAGAGCTGAGCTGGGTTACCAGTAGTAGCTGCAGCAAATTTGCAGAGAGCCTTGGATAATGAAAATCTGCCATAAGCTGTGCTGTCAGTAGGTAGAAAAGGTCAGCTGTGTATTCTGTTGGAGAAAGAAAATTGTGGTAAAGGTCAGAAGGATTAAGACATTTTCACTCTGCCTCAATCTGCCAGTTCTTCTGGCTCTTTACTGCAGTGCGTGCTTTCTGGAGTGTAGTATATAATTAGAAAGCTGCAAAACCCAACAATGAAATCCCATCTCCAATTTTTATCTTTAGCCCTTCAAGCTGGGATTAAGTTAAGGAGGGAAAGATGGTTTTTAATACTACCCTGTCTCCTCCCTCAAAAAAAAAAAAAAAGTAAGCTATGGAGCACAGTGTGCTTTCAATAACCTAAGTGATGTTAATCTGAAGTGAAACACACTTTGTTATTCAACACAGCTTTATCTAATTGAATACTGGAATCACGGTGCTGGCTTTATTCTACAGTGTGTGCTCTAGGCTTCTCTTGAGAGCCAGTGGATTTATTCTCATTTCCTTGTAAGTAATGTCCTTAAGATGTGCTGGTTTTCATTAATTACATAACTAATAAATGCAAGGACACAGTATGTTGCCAGAGTAAGGTTATATTGCAACAAATCAGTGCACATTTTTAGGGGATTCCAAAAAATGCTGTGTATTTGAAATCAAAGGAAAGCCTCTGGAGCTCACTGCTGTGAAATTTTGCAGAATCTTAAGTGTGTTAGAAATGTTACATAGAATTCTATAAGTAATGAACAGTTTCTCACTGATAAAAGTTGGTTAAAAAACATTCTAAGAAATAAACAATACAATACAAACACTGCATTAAGTAAGAAGGAAATACACATTTAGGCCAAATATTCAGTAACTACCTACAAAAAGTTTTCTTGTACTGAAGCATCTGTTACCAATAACTTCAAAGCACATTCTTGGTAATACTGCTAACAGTTAAGTGTCCATTTCTCTCTTTTCCTTTGCATTCCTCAGGAATTGCACATTGACAGTAGAGAGTCCATGAGGCAGAATTGAACACTGGATATTAGCAAGATGTACTCCTTGCAAAATGTAACCAAAATTTCAAACCACTTGTTTTCAATATTCACTAATTTGGATCTGCTAACAGTTGCTTGTGCATTTCCTGGCATGATATAAGCCAAGGGATCCTCTCCCCTCTCCTTCATTCCCTCCCCTTTCTCCCCTTTATTATATAATTGCTAAATAATGGAGCATACAATATGTATTTTTTCTTACTGTAGCTCTCTGCCTCTGTGAAGAGGGAGTTAGGGCTTTTAGGATGCAATAGGAAAAGAAGAGTTTTTATCAGGATAACAGTTGTGATGAAGAGCACAACTCCATGATGACTGAGAAGGCTGCAAGCTGCTGTCTCTTAACAGCAGAGATACCTGCAGAAGCTCAGGGAAAATAATAAAAGCTAATGAAAGGAGAAAATTAGCTTCATGAGCAAAAGGTTTAAAGTTAATGGCATAGTCCTTGGGGACCAGCAGATACATTGCTAGCAAGAAAAATCTTTGTTAAAATATAAAGATGGAAATTTATACAGCAGAAGAATCTGAGCTTTTGTCCCTAATGTTTTTCTGTGGTCACGTTACACCTACTGCTTTTGCCATTGAGTCTTCCAGGAATGTTCCTATGCAACTTTCACTAGCATTTTCCCAAGTGGAAGTCTGCAAAATTGAGCCTGGGGTTTTGAATACAAATACTTGCTGTGAAGTACATGGAGCTGGCATTGCTGTGTGAATGGTAGCATCCTGGGAATATGTGCCATGCAGAGGTCCCAAGTTTCAGAGGCAGTGTTTTTCTCGAACATCAGACGCTAGAGAGCAACTCTTCTGTCAGTGGTGGATGGGAGCCATACAGTAGAATCTGTAGCTATGCATGCTTTCCTTCCTTTGGCCCGACACTAGGTCTGACCTCCAGCTCAGAGCAAGGAAAAGGTGATTGGGCACCTGGCACTCATCGAGTTCTTTGTCTGGCACAGCCAACAACTGATCTAGCTTTCCTGACTAAACCAAATCTTCCAGCTAGAAGCTTTGTTCAGACTTCTGTTAATCTCTTGCACTGACTGTTGTGACTTTCTTGCTTTGCATTTGAATGCAGTTCATTCAAGTGGCTGCTAAAGTAGCAACATTCCTGTACTTGTGCTGATCTTGCTTTCTTCACGTTTCTTTCTAAACTGACAGTTGTTTTAGATTTTATGCTCAAATCATATCACTTGTCATCCAAGGTGCCACAAAATTCTTTTCTTCATTCCATTCTACCTATGTGCTTCCCATGATTCCTGTCCAGCTCTTACTGGACTCCAATATCATCACATCTTTTTTTACTTTTCTGTTGTTACCCCTTTAGCAGTCCTTTGGCATGGGTGCCATACCTTGCCCTGTCTGTTTTTGTGTCTAAATCACCACTTTCAGTTAATTTAGATACTTTCTGGCAGGGTCCTTCCATATGGTCTTTTTCCCTGAGTAAATCATGGGGAAAAGAGAACTGTAGCAACATGTGTGAAAGGCGAAGTTTCTGGACAAAAAGTAGTTTAGAACCCACTTATCTTCTCACTTATTTTACCTTGGGAATTTATTTCTAGTTCATGCATCATTGGTCTGTGTAGCAGGTGAGAAAGAATTTTTGCTATAAGGAGCTCAGTGATGCCACCTTCGCACTAGAGCATTTTTGGCTCACATGGGTGAAGTCTTAAGTTTGCATGGTCTTTTGCTGACAAACATGTATTTGGGATTGCCTTTTATTTGGCCAAGTTGGTGAGTAAATAGGGTGGTCTAGAAGCCATCTACCTAGTCCTGCTCTTGAACAACTCAGTGTTTCAGCAGCGTTTCATTTTCTGGAAAGAAGTTGGAGCAATGACTAAGCAGGTCCCTCTGTGACCAGGGTTCAAGAAGCATATGAATATCTGCTATAGCAGAGATAGCCCTATTGGAATATAAGGGGGCTTGTGTAGGTAGCTCAGAGGAATGTGGACTCAGCAGATGGTTTTGGTAGGGCAGAGGGAGTGATTACAGCTCCATGATAAGACTCATGCCTGGATGCTCTGTAGGGGGTTAAGCTAAACTGTGTTGCTGGTTGTGGATAGTCTAGTAGGTGTATTGTTCTCTGGGAGATAATGTTGAAATGATACATTTAAAAGTCTCGTCCAGTTTGGATTCATTTCCTGTGTTAATTTTCCATTGCTCTGTCTTTGGAAAGAGGTGGTCTACTTTATTTCCAGCTATAAACTCCACTGAATGTGGTTGTACCTGTCATGGAAGTTGTCACAGTTTATTGTTAAGTGAAGGAATTTTTGATCAGATTCTCACTAGTTCAAGATAATGGCAGCCTTCTCATTAATGGAATACTGCCATTTTAGGATATCTGAGAATCTGACCTTTTGTAAGCATGCAGTGTACATTAAAAGGTAAACATGATAGACATATGGGGAACCATTTGGATAAAAGAAGCTCTGGAAGTATGGTTGCTTTCATTGCAGTTTTAATAGGATGCTGTGGCACATGATGAATGACCTCACATTCAAGATAATTTTCTGTGATTCTAGTACGCTCATTCATCAGAGAGTGCTTTTCAGCTGCGTAGAACAGTATAGTTATATACAGGTGCAGTAAGTGTGTAGACTATGTTGTCTGTGGTGTTAAGTGCTGCAGCTACAGAGTGAAGTAATTATTTAAAAATGCTGCTGAAAAATGGAGAAGGGAAGTACCTTGAAGCCTTGCTTCATACTAAGACTTTTGTTACAGAGTATTTCATGTCGATATTGTTATGATTTTGGATTCAGAAGAAGTGGGGAAGTTGTATCAGTGCATTAAAACAAAATATCCTGTATGTTTGGTATTTAATTGATGAACCTTTTCTCTGTGTGGTATTCTTTTAAAATATTTTCTATCCTTTTATTTTGCTTCTACCACATCTAGCACAGGGGGAAGCCATTTCCCTACTGGGCAGTAGAATACCAAGCATTTGTGTGTATGTGTTTCCTCTTAATTTCCCTAAGCTGAAGGAATTGGCATCACTTTCAAAAGATGTTACTGGAGTTGACTTGATAACATTTAAGTAAACAGATATACCCTATTCACATGTTTCATAAATGTGATTGGCATTCATAAAGTATAGGACCTATTTCCTTTGCATTGCATAGATTTAAATATAGAAATAGGTGGCCATAGGAGGATTAATCTGATGCAGAGGCAACTGAGCCTCACACAGCCACTTGCTCACTGCCCCTGATGTGATTGAGGAGAGAATCAGGAGGTAAAAAGTGAGAAAACTCATAGGTTGAGATCAAGACAGTTTAGTAGGTAAAGCAAAAGCTGCGTGTGCATGCAAAGCACAAGAACGAATTCATTCACCACTTGCCGTCAGCAGGCAAGTGTTCAGCTATCTCCAGGACGGTAGTAACTTGGGAAGGAAAAAAGCCATCCCCCTTCCTCCTCCTTCCCCCAACTTTATGTGCTGAGCATGTATTATACATGTACCTTAGTTACTGGACTGTTTTTATCTCAACCCAGGGGATTTCTCCTCCCCTACCTCCAAGAGTGAGAGTAAGCAGCTGCGTGATTATGAGTTACCGGCTGGGCTTAAACCATGACAATGCCATTTGGTATGGAATATCCCTTTGGTCAGTTGGGGTCATCTGTCCCAGCTGTGTCCCCTCCCAACTCCTTGTGCACCCCCAGACTGCTCACTGGTGGGGTGGGATGAGCGGGAAAAAAAGCCTTGACTCTGTGTAAGTACTGCTCAGCGATAACTAAAATATTCTGTGTTACCAACACAGTGTTCAGCACAAACCCAATACATAGCCTTATATTATGAACTCTTTTCAGTTTGTCTAGTGGAAACTTACATTGATTCCATCCTTTCTTCAGCTGGAGACTGAGGGTAGGTAAAGGAAGTATGAGCTGCCATGGTTGTTTACTGGGTGCTTTTGGCAGTCACTGTTATTTGCTGCCATAAACACCACCCGGAAGTTGGTGAAGAAGGGCAGTGGCTACATTTGTGATCCTGCTATGAGCTAGGTAGTGCATTTTTTAGCTGCAACTGAAAATGTGGGTTGATTAGTACAGTACATTTTTGAGAATGTCATGTTTGTGATGGATTATAGCAGGGCTTGCATGGGGAATAATATTTTACAGTCAAGAATATAGATGTCTAAACTTAGGCTCTTGAATCTGTTTTCAAGCACCTGAAAATGTGGCCTGATTTTCAAGTTTTGAGCATTTTACAGCTCTTGGCGATTTCAGCACTTCTGAGAATGAGGCCACTTCTGTAGATGCCTAAATATGGGGTTTGGAATGCCTAACTTTGGACATCTATTTTTGAAAATCTTGGCCTATATCTGGCCTAAGAGAGACAATCTTAAGCATGAAAAGATTCCTGTAAGACTTTCCTTGTGCAGGTATATGCACAGATACTCATGTGCATGGGAAAGTTGGCACCACAGGCAAGTTCTTGTTGCTGGTCCTAGCTGTGCTGGATGTTAACTCAGTCCTCCCCAGACCACCCCCATCTTAATCAGCAGCTGTGATTCTGGGTGTGGCATCAGTGGGTGTGGCATCCTTTTGCTTCTGGCTTTTGTTGTCCCTAATACTAATGCTATTGCACCATGTTATGCCTGTGGTTAAATAATGAGAGAATTAGGGCCAGGGAATGAGAATGTCATTGTAGTAAGTGCTCATTAGGTTTTGCTTAACTAACAGTGTTAACAACATTGTTAAGAATCTTGCTTGTAATGTCTGTTGAACACCCAGATCTTCTGCTAGCTCTTTACTTACTATACTGCCATGAGGAAATCGTACTCAAACACGCGAAGTCTGCTCTTGAGACAACAGTCCAAATGAAATCTGTCAGGAAAAAAATGAGATGGCATAGTGTTGTTTAAATCTACATCCATTCCCTCAGACATTACAGTAAGAATCCAATGACTTCTGAAGAGCTGATTTATTTAACTGGGAGTCAACTCCTGTGAGTAACTTTATGAGTGAAAAAATAAGGGTTCATATGTGTTTCAGATCTGCATCTGTTAAAACCTTAATTGATATTTTGTGGCTATGTGTTTTGGTTCAGATACTATTAGAACTGTTCTGAGTGTTTGTACTGTATGTGGGTCAAATTGTCAAAAGCTTTCCAAGATTTAAAAATCCTAAGTATTGTCTTTTTAAATTCATGTCCTCCTGAAAGCAGTCTTGCTGCAATTTGCATTGAAAAGAAATAGATGGCAAAGCTTCTGTAACATAAATTTCATTCCAAAATAGAAACTACTGTGATTTTTCCAACTTAAGGTGCTGTCTGTAGTCCCAGAAAATATACACAATTTTTAACAAGGCAAAAGTATTTTTGTATCTAAGGTGTTCCCTGATGGCTTAGCTCTGCAAGAAGCTAAGTGCCTGGAGTGCCATGGGAGCAGCCTCATGCTTTCTTCTCTCCCCATATAGCTTTTCTTGGAAGCCAGGGGCTTTACCAAATGTAACCTTTCTTCCTTTTTATTTGCATATTAATAATAAGGTAATAGTATCTACAAAGGCCTCACAAAAAATATAAATATAACATATAAAGCATATGAGTGTGTATGTGGCAAAATTACCTGTAACAACAGATTCTGTAGTACTTTGTACTTCTATCCTTAACTAATGCAAAGTGTACTCCAATGTATACCCATGGCTGTTATTCTCTGTGCTCTGAACTCTTTCCTCCTCATTCTCGCTAGCCCTTTGTTGCATTATTGCTGCAAACGTTTTATTTGGAGAGAAGGGAGAGGAGTGCAAGATTGTGTCCAGCACTGGGATTTAGATAGAAGTCTGTAATTTTGTCTGCATCATCATTTTCACCTTTCATGGGGGAGCGTCTTAGGTTTCTTCATTTGCCTGAGGTTCTGACATAGCCTCCTCTTAAATCAAGCTTGAAGGGAAATTGATTGAAAAGAAAACACCATTATGGGAAAACAATTTATTCCCTTCCCCTTGACAGAAGGCAGAGTTTTGTCTATACTGTGGAATAAATATTAGTTGGCTGTTAGCTTTAAGACGTGGATGCTACTCATTCCCCTCTGATGGCTTTGATCATTATTTGAAATGGGATTTTAATTCTACTTTGTACAGTCATTTCGTGTCAAGACCTCATAGTAAGCATCATACACCCAGTGCCCTTCTGAACCTTTTCTGTGACCACAAATCTCTTTTCTCTTGCGTGTACGCACACATCTGCATGTATGTACATACCTACATAGAGGAAACCATTTTACAGATGGTTTCTTTGCTGCTTGATTCCTTTTTATTTGCCCTTAAGTGATCCAGAAATCAATAAGCAGTATGGTGTCTGAGGAAATGTGGATTTGCGTCATTGTTATCCTACAGTGCCCACTCCTTCATTTGGCTCCTGGAGTAGTCCTTTTTTGGGTAGACAGGGTACTGTTACTGTTCCTTAGACATGATTGCTGATTGCATAAGTCTCTGGGATATATATTTATTTATTAAAACTTTTACAAGACTAAGACTTGTGCTGAGACTGTGGGTTGCTGTAGAAAATTTGCACTGTTGAGGGGCAGCTGTGGAAAAATTCTGCCATTGAAGAAAATTAATTTGTTCTCAGTAGTGCTCCTAGTTGAAGTTAGCAGCCATAGCAAATTTGTGTTTTATCAGTGATTGGCTGAGTGCTCATACAGGACTTTTGAGGCTGGATCCTACCACAGCTAATGCTTGACAAAACAATTAAGTACAGATTGCACAGCTCTACAATCTTGCCAATAAAAGTCTATTGTGATTGGATCGAGAACCCTAGAAAAGAGGTCACAAAATGAAGAAATGGTATTTTCAAGCAAATCTGGCACCTACTTTGCCTGTTGTACGATAGGTAGGTGACCAAGTGGGTCGCATCTTCAGGGGCTGAGTAAAGGCAAGGGGCTCTGGGAAGTCTGAAGGTAGATGAAGGGCCTGAGGAGTGTGATTAGGAGAGAGCTCTCTCCTCAAGGAGGAGCTTGGAGCATGGAAGCAAGGCTTCCCTGTCAGGGGCAGGGTAATAAAGTTCAGAGTGCGAGGCTGAAAAGCCAGGTGTCCTTTATCAGGATGGGGTAGCAATTTGCCCTCTCTTCTGCGTGTTTCACAGAAATATGCAGCTGCATGGGACAGATATACAACGGGAACTTGGAAATATTTGACACGTAGGAAATGCTAGCAACATCTTTTTCCTGGAATGGGAAAGTATTGAAGGGACTGGTATACTCAGAGCCTCATACAGAGCTCGTAGTGCTCACACACATTCTGCAAGTCCGGTGCATTTTGCCCATAATATTTTTTTCTCCCTCTTTCTGTCTGAGCAGTAACTCTATTTGTAGGCTCTGTATCCTGGAGTGTTTCTGCTGGGTTGCTCTGCTGTAATTCTCCTGTTTGCAGAGTATCATTGGTAATTTCTATGTAAATTTGCCCAGGGAAGCAATTGAGCAGCTTTGTACTCACAAATGAAGGAACATCTTAATAGTAGAGAGGCTGCTTGAGTCTCTTTGGAGGCAGCTGAAGTGGCATCCTGAATGTCACAGGAAAATCCCATCACCATATGGGGCTAAGGGGAGTCTCTGGACTGTCCTGCTTGAATTGGTGTCCCTGTGTATCAATGAGGTTTCCACACTGTTAGCTTTGCAAGGTGGTCACTTAGTGTGAAACTGCCAGCCTGCCGTGATGCTGTAAAATAATGATGAGTTTCAGCTGAAAGGAAAAAGAGTAATAGAAAGAAACTGATGGAGTTTGAAGTTTTTTCTTCGTGAAATTAATTCAGGGAGAAATGCTGGGGGGGCTCATTGTAAACAGAAGTTTCAGTGGAAGGAGAGCAGTTTCACCCATGACCTTGAGCCCTAAATCGCTTTGGAGCATAGTGACTGATTTGCTTCAGGTGTGAAATTGCACTAGGAAAGCAATATGTATGTATGTATGTTCTCTTCTGCATAATCTCTGTAGATTTTGCACATCACTAACAGTAGCATGCATATCCTTGTCTCTTATTTTATTTCTGGGAGAAAATTTGGGGGGGTGTGTTTTTGGGGATTTTTTTGGTTGGGATTTTTTCTTTTTATATATTTGCTTCTTGTGAATTTGGTTGTGTTTTACCTTCTTGACTTTTGGGTGTACCTCATTGAGTTATCTCTGGAACAATCACAGAAAAAAATCCATGGTTAATGCTATAAAGGTCTGTACAGTAGACTGCAGGTTGAGTAAACTAGAGGTCAAGTAAAGAAATAGAAATTTATTTCAAATGCAATGGAAGATGGAAATGTAAGTTGGAGTTTTTTTTTTTTTTCTTTTTCTTCTTTGTCCCAGTGTGGATGACTTTCTTGCATTGGTGCATTCCTGGAAAAGAACTACTAGGTATTCAGGTATTATCGCAGATCATAGAATCATAGAATGGCTTGGATTGAAAGGGACCTTAAAGATTATCTTATTTAAACACCCTTGCCATTTGCATGGACACCTTCCTCTAGATGAGGTTGTTCAAAGCCCCATCCAACTTGGCCATGAAAGCTTACAGGGATGAGGCATGAACTGCTTCTCTGGGCAACCTATTCCAGTGCCTTACCACACTCATAATGAAGAATTTCTTCATAGTGTCCAATTTAAATCTATCCTCTTTCAGTTTAAAGCCATTCCCTCTTGTCCCAACATGTTCTTGTGGTAAAACTGCTGCCTTTGTAGCCAAAAGGAGATGCCATGCACAACCTAAACTACAGGTCTCTACCATCAAATGTTTTCTGGCAGCCAAGCAGTCTGTCTTTAGCTGGAATTCTGAAGCTGGAGGATCTCTTGTGAGGGCTGCCTGCCCTTTCCATAGGCACCTCCCTTACCACCAGGGATCACCACTGCTATTGTCACTCCAGTGCCAAAGGTGATATGCTCAAGCTTTTTGTGCTGACTCAGCGTTCCTGGTATGCTTTATTTTGACTTTCAAATTTCAGTTTTGGCAGTTCTATTGGGAAATCATGAGCTAGTTTTAGAAGGGGAAGGAAAGGATTGTAAGTAAACTTTATTCCAGCCATATTGCACAGAAATTTGCTTTTGGAGAAAAAAACCCACATGTAATTCATTTTTCAACATTTTAAAACTTCTTTTGAAGCTGCTTTTTTTCCACTTCTTCACTCCCATTCTAATTTATTCTTGCTGTTCCTTCTCATCTCCTATTTCTGCTTCTATATTTCTCCATTTTTTTACCTTCCATTTTTTTCCTCCTCAATATATTGCTCTTTTCTTCTCCCACTTCCTTACCTCAGTTCCCTTCCTCCTCCACTATATGCATAAGTTATATTTTTAACATTTCTCAGCACTGACTGCATGGACTGTGAAGATTGAGGATTTGCTGGCAATACGTAATCATGTGCTAAATTGCAAGTCAGCCTGCAGGTAGCTATTGTGTTAATGAAGCTTGGGTCTTGCACAGGTTGATTAGTAACAAACAGTCCTTTAAGTGAAAAAAGATGTTTATTCTAACAGAACCTCCCTCAAACAGCATCAGTCAAAAGTGTGAAACTGACTGTTCAGCATTATCAACCAGGATCCTCACTTTCCTTAGCTGTGCATGGGAGTGTCTCTCTTCATAAGGACTTACCTAGCTGTTTATTGAAACATTGTGGTAGAAAAGAAGGCTTTAACTGCACTTTAGGTAGCAAAGGGACCTGGAGACAGGTGAAAATATAGCAAATATGTCAGGGAATCAACAAAAGGTTATGGCTTATTTTTCCAAGTTCTTTTCCCAGCTCTGCTGTTGCTATGCTGTGCCCTCTTATGAGATTTCTGGTTTTGTGTTGTAGAGTTTTTTTGTTTGTTTGGGCTTATTTTTGCCTTTCTTTTTCTTTTCTTTCTTTCTTGTAAGGCTTTTTCAAGCATTTATGGGGTTCTTGAGCAAAATGCTGAAATGTGAGTTTTATTTGTTATCTTCCCCAAGTTGCTGAGCAGATGGCCTCCACTTCTTTCCACTTACTTCCCAGTGAGGTAAAGCAAAGTGTGTCCCTGAGGTTTGGGAACATCTTTATTTGGAGTTTGATTTCTTCCAAAGCACACGCTGGGGGTGAACTCTTCCACAAAAAGCACAGCTACTGTTTGTTCCAGGTTAGTCTCATCTGGATGTTTTCTGCTCAGGTATTGCTCTGCTGATCAGTAGACAAACCTACTGTATCTACTAAAGTTGAAACTTTAGAAATTGGAAAAGAGGTGTCACAAGTTCTTAAACCATTAGGTTTACCTTTGCTACCTAGATGCAGACTGAACAGCAAGAATCTTCTACATATGCTAGTCTGACACTTAACCATAGTTTTAATCTCATCTCAACCCATTTGATCTGTAGTAGCAAGATTGTCCTTTAAACTTGCAAGAATTATCTCCCTGCAGGCCTATTTTCAATGACCAACTCTATATCACAGTGAGCCTATCTATTTATTTATTATCCATTATCCTAAACAAAGATTCCTGTTCCCATCAAGCCTTGTTTGGTTTTATTCTGTTTGAGGCTCTATATATATTAGGTTGCACAGAACCATGGGAGATGGAAGTGATGTAGGAGAGCTTGTATGTTGTATAGAATTTCTCTAGGAGAGGATCACCTTGACTGTGGTGCTACAATGAGTGTCATTAACTGCATGTGGCACCAGACATTCTAGAAGGGGAGGATTAATGCTGGCAGTCACAGTGCCCTCTCTGACACTTAGCTAAGCCACTCCAAGCTCCCCCTGTGGGGCCTTCGTCCTGGTTATGCTTCATCTGTGGCAGCAGATCACATAGAATCATAGAATGGTTGGGCTTGGAAGGAACCTTAAAAGATCATCTTGTTCCAATCCCCCTGCCATGGGTAGGGATGCTACACACTAGACTACATCACCAAAAGCTCTGTCTGATCTGGCTTTGAACACTGCCAGGGGTGGAGCATTTACCAGTTCTCTGGGCAATCTGTTCCTCTGCCTCACCACCTTCACAGTAAAGAGCTTCTTCCTTATACCTAACCTAAACTTCCCCTGTTTAAGTTTAAACCCATTACCCCTTGTCCTATTGCTACAGTCCCCGACGAAGAGTCCCTCTCTGGCACCCCTGTAGGCCCCCTTCAGATACTGGAAGGCTGCTATGAGGTCTCCACGCAGCCTTCTCTTCTTCAGGCTGAACAGCCCCAATTTACTCAGCATGCTTCTGGCAGTCCTAGCAGTCTCCAGGGGGGTTGGAACTAGATGATCTCAAGGTCCTTTCCAACCCTAACTATTCTATGACTTCCCTGTCAACCTGCTGCTTAGCACCCACCATTGCCTTCCTTAGAACAAAATCCATCAGTCAGAAAATATCTTAATTTGTAAAAGATGATCTCCATAAAGTCATGGAAAGGCATGAAAATATAATTTTGCTTTTGTTTTGCTTCTGCAAGAAACCTATCCATGCTGTATAATCCTTTTAAAAATCCTCAGAGCTATTCAGATTAGTTTAGATGCTTTAGAAAAAATATGTTTCTTTAGTAATTTTAAGCAAAGAAAAGAAAGAAAATCAGTCTCACCATTCAGTATGGCTTTTCTTTTGATAGTAATTTGTTCTTCACTTTAGTATCAGGTTATGATGTTTCTATTCAAACCAGCTGGAGTACTTACAAAGAACAGTCTAACTGGTATGGACTGGAAGCTGACCTCTCATGTTTTGGGAACATGAGAGTCATCTTCCACCAGTCTGGCTTCTTACCCATATAAGTAGGAAACTGAGGACAGAATATGGCATGATGTGTGAGTCCAACAATACCTAATACTTCTTTGCTGTAGTTACTGTGAAATATCACATTACACTGCACTAAAATAAGTGACCACTTCATTACTAGATTTGGAAACTGAGATTCTCATTGGCATTCTTCCATCAGACTTTTGTGTTGTTTTGAGCTGGGTATTTGGGTATTTGGAAAAACCATGAATGAACAAAAGGGAAAGTTGCTGTGCTCTCATGTGGATTTGTAATATCTGCGGATGCTGCAGGTCACATCCTAAGCGCAGTGGAAGGTGAGGGGCACCATCACAAGTGTAACAGAGCTTTGCAAGTACAGTAGCAGAGTTGTTATGAGGGAAGCTTGTTCTTCATTCTCATTGTTTGCCTCCAATGGAAGTACTGGGTTACTTCTACTGGATATTGAAATGAATCCTAACCTATAGAAAAATCTGAGTGCCCCCACATCCCTTCAGTCAGCAATATTGCAAGTTCTTCAGGTCCCTCCCATAATTCCATTACACACACAGATATCCATACTAAAGGCTGTAAATTTTCTTTTTTGTATTTTCTTTAAGCTGTCTCAAGACTTATTAATTTCTCAGAGTAGGAATATGTACCCCTTATTAGCATCCTGGGTTGTAAAGATGAACTTCTCCATAAGATAAACTAAATGAGATCTGAAGGTGTTGGCACACTGCCTCATCTCTTGCTCTCTGTCTGTGTCTTCCACCCTCATTTGCTTTATATATAAAATAAAAATGTCAACTGACTCAGAGACAAATTGTGATCGGCATTTCTTGCATCTCTATAATAGCTGCCTTGATTATTCATCAGGGCACACTGAGTGCAGGGAAAGAAATGATGTCGTGTCACTTGTGTGTAAGCACCTAGCATGTTCCCTTGAAGTTAGCATTGAATCCAAGTCCCCATCAGCCCTGGAACTTACAGTCAGCTCCTAACTATAAAAAATATTTCTTAGAAGTAGCATATATTGATGACAAGAAGGAAAGGGTGAGCACTGTATTGACAAACGAGAGGGAGAATTTGAAGAGCAAGTAGGGGGCTAGGGTAGCTAGGCTTATAGGGATGTAGTGAGTTTGTTGCCTTTCATTGTCTTGATTTTTGGCTGATTTCTTCTGACATTAGTTACAGCATTGGGTTTTTCATACTTATTACTGCCAGCTCAAAATAAAAATGAAGAGAGAACTCGGAAGGAACAGATTTTGTTACTATAGATGGCTAGAGTGGTACTTATTATATCTATCTCATTTCTGACTTCTGTTAGCTCAAATGGCTTCTTGTCTACTCCTCGCCTTAAAGAATTAAGTCTCCTACGGTAAAGTCATGGCACAGCCACACCCTACCAAACTCAGTGTTGCAAAAGCTCTCCCAGCAGTCAGACAGCCAAATGTCACTGTGCAAGCATCGTGACACTACAACTTGCTCATAGCAGCAGAATGCTGTTATCCACTCACTAAATTATATAGTATAGCACCTCTCCTTCTTCTGGCACAGAAACTGCCTAACCAGCATTTAGCTATTAAGGTTGATACCAACACATTTTTGTCCATCTCCTCTCATGGTTATCATTATGCTTCACACTGTAATCAAAGAGAACTGTGTAATGATTAGTTATGAGGTAGTGGAAAAATGTGGGTGGATTTTTAGCATCACAGCTTTGGGAGGAAGATGAAATTACTCATATAGGTATACAGCATGCGGAACGGGAAAGGAAGTGGTGGTGATCGCCAGTAGTGAAGGTGCTAAACCTGCTTCAAAATTACTGAGCTTTCTTGGATTTGGCTTTTCTTTCCATTTGGAAAACAACAAGGAATGCTTCAGGATGGTATCCCTGCATGAGAGTTTAAAAATCTCACAGATATTAAATTTGCTGCTTAGTATAAAAAGCCATTTGTAAAAACTTGCTAAATTAAAGCATGGAGTGTGACTACAGCTATATGTGGGGTCAGATTACTCCTTTCTTGTAGGTATTTGTAAAAACATGTCTCTATTTTGTAGGTTTCATAGAATTTAATGTGAGCGTGTAATCATGCAGTCATCTGTCTTAGAAAGCTATTTATGAACAGTGATTTAACATTTGCTACTTATCACTCCTCCATTTAAAAAGTTTTATTCTGCTAGTCAGGAACTGGAAACAATACTGTGCTACCATTCGCGCACTGTGAATAGGGAATAATTAAAGTGAGCAGCTCGCAAGTGTTCTGGAGGCGGAAATGTGCTCAAATGAACTATTTGGCGGATGTTTCTGAATAACAAATCCATTCACAGAAATCTGGTTCAGTCCATAAAGAATAAAAAGGGGCCAAAATTGTATGGATTTTTATTCTCGGTGAATTATTTATCTAGCTATAACCATTATTATTTAATATTTTATGTATATTACTGATCATATGCTTAGCAAAAGTGAGTTAGAAACACCACCTAAAGCAGCAGGTGTACAACCTATGTTGGTCATAAGAAAGAGTGGGGGATAAGGTAGAGCTGTGCTGTTGTGTGTTTCTACACGTGCATCAGAATGTTGTGATTACTACTAGGAAGAAACCCTCTGGCTCCATCTAGGCATGTGATCCAAGAAAATAGTTGGAAGAGTTATGAAATGGCAATGCAAGTTTGTTTTTAACTATTTACCTATCCCTCAGAAAGACTGGGAAGGCTGAGGGTGGAAATTTGGTTATCATAAATACAGAGCTGTGTAGATGCCTTCAGCAGTGTTTGCTTTTTGCTTACACATTGACAATGAGAATAGACCCACCCCCTTGAATCTGAATTTGGTAGCAGGGATTAAGAGTTTGGAGGCTCATCCTTACCACAGATGAATTGGTATCACTCAAAAAACTTGCACCAAAATCTGCTCCACTGGATTTCACTGCTTTCTAGTTTTCCTCTGTGAAAGCAAGAGGCACTTTTCCTCTGTGCCATGTATGTGTAAGAAGTTATGTTTGTAGTGCTTTGGCACTTCACCAAAAGGAGCAGAATGCACAGGGGTAGTTGCAAAAATTATGTAGTTTGTAAGGGGGTTACTAAAAAACCTTTTCCTACTTTGTAAACTTTTTTATAGAATCTTTTTTATTGAATTTGGAAAATTAATCTGTTATTTGTACCAAATATGAGACCTGTTCTACATGGTTAAATTCCATCCTTTGTTGCAACTTTTAAAAGATAAGCTCAAGTGAAAATTAAAGCTCTGTGTTTTCACATGTCTTCACAAAACTTTTTCTAGTTCAGATTTAATGTTGGATGTCTTTGTAACTGCAACATTGTGTGCTGATAGCTAAAAGGGGCTGGGGTCAGATGGTTTTCCAAAAGAGAAAGCCTGTTTTCCAGAAACTGACTTTACATTGAATATGGAGAAGAAACAAACTAAGCTCTTAGTTGAGAAGGCAACTTCAGCTCGTGAATCTTATGTAAAGCCTTACCAGTTAACTCAGAGTGCATTTTTCGTTTAGAAACTTAATGACTTTAATTCTTTCAGTCACTAACAAATCTGCTGAAGCAAAAGTTGTAACAGTGATCAGGTCATATCACTGGGTGAATGACACTGATGAAGAACTCTAGTAAGTTTAGCCATATATTCTGGGAGACAGGTGGCTATGGATAAATTCTCGAGGGGTGTCTGTTCCCAAATTCTCTCATGGTTTGATATTGTACTGTGCTTTGTCTCCAGTCTCTGTGGTCTGAGAATGCATATTTTTTGTCCACACCTAGGATTTTTACTCGTACTATAGCGACATTCTTTTTTTCATCATCATGTACAAATTCTACTGAATTTAATGGGAGTGATAGAATAATAATTTTTGGGGGGGTGGGG
>JAOEHX010028108.1:0-18642 GCA_025448015.1 Bolborhynchus lineola | reverse complement strand
TGTGGGAGGAGATTGGCTGTGGAGTAACAGGATTTTTTTGGTAACTAGAGTTACGTTTGGCACAATATGCATAAAGAGGCCAACAGCACACTCTCATTTTGGGTCAGTTCTTTTGTCTAGCAATGGATTTTAACCAGAGGTATCAAAGCAGAAAAAGATTTCTATTTATATATTTAAAATGAAGTACCCTACCTTTGCCAGATAATAAAGACACTTTATAAAATAGAAGAACTTATTTTCCTTAGGTAGATCTGTTTCCTATATACAATTATAGTGGTTGAGGTAAGTCTTCAGTCTGGTATATTGCATTTTATAGCTTTAATGCTTATTTTTGTGTGTTTGGAAAGTATAACAGATGCATCCTGCAGTAAGTTTTCAAACTTGGCTTGTTTTACAGCTTAGAGCAAACAGATAAAAGATAAAAATGAATTCATTTACAGTGGAATATATCAAAATGTCATAATTAATCAGTTAAAAATCATTCTTTTGCATACTTTGTATTTTCTGTCTCTGAAATCTTTTCCATTCTGTTAGTTCTGCTACTAATTATCCCGCCACTAGCTGCAGGTATTTAAAGTAAAAAAAAAAAAAAAGACAACAAAAAATATACATCATGCAGGAGACACGTGGCTGCAAAAACCAGTGAGTACGTAGGAGTACCTTTACAGGTCAAGTGCAATAGCTGATTTTTTGACAAATTGGTCTGAATTAGCATCACAGGAGCCTGTTGGTCCTGTTCCCCTGCGCCTCTGTCTTTACCTGTTTGCTGCTGCTGTTACCAGCCCTCACCTTGCACTCGCAGACCTGCAGTCTGTTTCAGTGTTTGCTGGAAGTGTTGGAGCAGTTTTGCCCCTACAATCATCAGTACCAAAAGTTATGGTAAACATTGAAATGTACTCTATACCTGAAACTCTACTGTATGTGGCTTCATTAGTCTTCAGCTACTAATCGTTTATTAATATTTTGGGGAAAGAGGAATTGGAGTATAAAGTAACTCCTCTGAATGATGACCAGCGTTCATGAGAGGGCATCAGTAGCAATGGACACTTGATAAAAGGCTTTCTTAAAGGCTGTTTCATGCCTTTTTACTAAATGTGCTGATCATACTCCAGTCCTATATCCCCATGGATGGTTCCAATGTAAAGACCTATTTGTGTAGACCTAATTTAAGTGCATGCCTTTGTTTCCTGCTAAAGGGACAGAGCAAGGAGTGGTAGGAGAGAAAACCTTGAAGATAGCATCTGGTGCTAGTGGCATCCTCCAGATAGTCCTAGCTGACAAACATAGGAGTGGGCTCTACCAGATGGATCACAGCTTCATGGGTATGGAGGTGAGCTTATAACCCCCCTTTCTTTTTCACCGTTTAATTGAGGCTGCATGTTTTGACAGTCACCTGTATTCTGGTCTCTTTAGCTAATCTATCTGTCTACAAGGCTTCCATGTCCTTCCTGTTAGAATGATAAACAGAAAAGCCTATTACAGTCTCACTGTGTTAAATAAAATCCAAAGCCAATCTGTTGTTTGGCTCTGGATGCTATAGCATGTACAGATATAGCAATAGGTAATTGATGGACTTGGAGGACCTATGGTTAGCTATGTGCTTTCAGGAATGGGAGTATAAGTACTGACAACATTTGTCCAAATGTAATCTGTGGAAGTGCAGTTTTCTTTCTGTATGCATCCCATGTACTTTAAATAAGCAGTATGATTACCAGATACAATGAGTCTGTCCTGTTAAATAAGCACATGGTATCCAATATCTGAAGGGGGCCTACAGGGGTGCTGGAGAAGAACAGTTCCTCAGGGACTGTAGTGATAGGGCACAGACTAATGGATCCAGACTTAACCAGGGCAAATTTCAGGTTAGATATAAGGAAGAAGTTCTTTACTGTGAGGGTGGTGAGGCACTAGAACAGGTTGCCCAGAGAAGTGGTAAATGTTCCATCCCTGGCAATGTTCAGGTCCAGGTTGGACAGAGCCTTGGGTGATGTGGTTTAGTGTGAAATATTCTTGCCCATGACAGGGGGGGTTGGAACTTGATGGTCTTAAGGTTCTTTTGAACTCTACCTGTTCTGTGATCCATTACTGCATTTTCTTTTTTTATTTGTCAAAGAAATAATTTGACACTTGTAAAACAAATATATAAATAAATATGGGTGTGCCATCTCATTAAATACCTGGACTTTATTTCAAAGGGTTAACTGTCCTTTGCTTGGTTTTGTATGATATATAACGAACTTGTTTCAAAATCTGTTAAAGTTAATGGATATTTTTCATCTGAATTCAGTAAAATTTGAATCAGGTCAATAGAGCAAAACTTGCGTGCATTGCCTGAAGTGTCTGTCTGGCTTTTTCTATGGTTTGTAAATCTCAGAAGGAGTGAGATGAAAGTTGGATATAAATGTTGGGGTTTTTTTCTGGAATATTTAAAAAGTTTATTTAAGAGGGTGGGGTGTCTTGATGTTCCCCAGGTTTTCCTGATATCACAGTAAATTTCAATAGATTCCTTTTCAAATCTAGTCTGGATTTCCACACATCTATCTTTCAGGAACTTGGTTTAGTAAATCGTCGAACATGTTCTGCAAGACAAAACTATGTAGACCTAATTCCTCTTTTACAGCAGAAAAACTCCATTGACTTATCAGTGTTAATTCTAACTGTATCTGGCTTACAGAAATGAAGAAGCAAGTAAATGAATGCAGGAATCTGACCTACAAGGTAAAAGGGGCTATGCATATTTGCTTTAAAAATGTATGTTTATGCCTATGAGTTAGAGGACTTTCATTCATTCCAGTTAATTTTTTTTTGCTTCCCTTTTTTATTTGTGTGTATTTCCCTAGCATTCTTTGAATGTATCGAGGGTTAAAAAAGTAAGATTAATGTGGCTGAGTATTATCAGTTATTGTTTTCTTCCTAATATCCTGCAGCTTTATGTTGCTTGAATGTATGCATATTCAGTTTTGAACATTGTGGGAAAAGGTTTCACTGGCATCCATTCTTGCCATTAAAGTGCTTCCCATCTGAATATTGCCTGCCAAAGTATGTGGTATCCTGCAGAGCAAGGGGATGAGGACATAGATTGCAATGAAGCTGAACCGTTTGCACTTCCTAATGGTGACACCAGACATCAATCTTTTGTAGAGACAGCCCAGAATGCAGGAGAAAAGAACTCAGACCCTCGTTCCCCCACCAAAAAAAAAGAAAAAATCCAAACAAAAGGAGAATTATCTTCTCTTTTTTTTCCCATTAAATTCCAGCAGTTTGCTTCCAAGATCCTCCAAGATGAATATGTTCTCAAGTAGCATAGGCTGACATTTCAGTGGCTGAGATGCTTTTGGGGTAGGAAAGAAAAAATAAAAAGGGCAAAAAGTCAAACTAAAAAAAAAAAAATAATTCTGGAATATATTTTTTTTCTTTTTAAAGGAATTTATTTCATTTAGGCTCAGTTCTCTTTATCATAAAGCAAAGGAGCAGAGTGCTTCTTTGGTCACAGTGAGTGAGTTTTACACTTTTATACCACACTTTGATGTTAGTATTCACTAACACCAAGTTATATTACATTGGTTGGCAAATGCTCAGAACTAAATACTGCCAGTGTTGTAATTGGCCATATATGGAGAAGCTTGAGTTAGGTCTGCAGCTTGTATAAAGTGGCGCAGATCTATGAAAGTCTTTGCGCCAGTTGCTGAGGATCTTCTTTGCACAGAAATTTGTTGCAGGTTTTTATTTTAATATGTAAATCTAATTTCACCAATAGGATGATTTATAGTTGTGAAGTTAATGAGCTGTATGCTCTTCTTTGTAGGAAAAAAGGTGCAGAAAGAGCCAAGTGCTGCAAAAAAGTATAATGCTACAGCAATGAGCTGCAGAAGTTAACAGATACAGTGTCACTCAGCCAAGAGGCAGTGAGAGCATAAGGTGGACAAACGTTGCTATACCAAATAGGAACCCCCAGTGAGGAGCTTGCAAAACTTAAGCCCAATCTTGGTGGGAAATACTTGCCAGGGTTGAGTCTGGGTTCACAAACAGGATTTTATGCTGTGGTTTAGTTATCCTTGAAACTGACATGGCACCTATTTAATTTTTTTGGTACAAATCAGAGTTGTTTTCAGACTTTAATAGCTAAAGAGCCTGTTACGAAAGCCAGAACAACTGGAAAACAGGTGCCTGAATTACGCCTTATACACCCACAAAAGAGACGAGTGACAGTGTAACAGTTCCTGCCCTTGTGGTTCTTCATGATCCAGAGACTCGGATCTACTGCAGGGATCATCCAGAGCTCAGGCAAACAAAACTTTAATCATCTGCAGAGCTGCTCCAAGCAACTACAGAACTTGAACAATTTACCTCAAAAACGTGTGAGAAACTGATTGAGCAGTCAGAATTTGTGTGGGACCTGCTGTGTACTGAAAGACTTGCCAAGTATTTCACTACTTTCAGAGATTACATATATACATGTCACTAAGACTTCGTTCCTTTTGTGTGTTCATCCTTAGAATTTTTCCTGTTTGTCTTTGTAGAAGTGTCCAACATTTTCATGCTAAAATTGCTTTGGATCATTTATCTTCCTGATATCTTTCTCCACAAAGGAATGCACATTCAATTTCTGTTAAAAACTATGACTGAAATCAGAGATTCAGTCACTGTGAATTAATTTCTAAATTCTTACCTTTATTCCTTTGTGGGTTTTCCATGGCATGTGTGGAAAGAGACTGTTCAATTCCCAGCAACTGTATGAAAACCTCACAGGGCATGTTAGGACTGTCCTAATGTACTCGAGACTTTTATTTACATTGGTACAACTCTGGTGCATGAAGTTTCATTCATGCAGCTTAGCTTCTGAGGGAACTATTTCTGCCAGAAGAGACTGACTCTTTGGGAACGCTGTTGCTTTTTCTAGCATTTCTGTTGATGCTTATGAGGATGCCCGGAAATAACATAGGTCATGTATGGGTAGAGAGGACCATTATATTTTTACCTGCCCAAGCTCTGCTTTCCTAACCATGTGGTATCTTAAATGTTTTACAGATTCGGAAGTGTTTTCTGAGTATAATTCACAGTCCCCTGGATTCTTGCTAAGAGGGGATATGGTCTGACCCATTGTTTGTTCTGGGTAGCATATGTAATGCTTTGGCTTGTCTTGATTCTTCCCACGTTTTCCTAGACCATTCTGCATCTTAAGTTTTGCAGATCTTAGTGTGGATTTTTCGTGTGGGAGCAATTTTGTGTTTTCAACTGGTATGGCAGCAGATCAAGCAGGAGGCTTTGGCTTATGAGCAGATTCTGGAGGTAGGCTTCTTAGAAGCTTGCTCTGATTTTTGGCTTGTAAGCCATGGAAGAATATACCATGTATTACTTGATTATAAATTAGCCCACTCACAAAATAGTTTGCTGACCACACACAGTAACTTAAGAAGAGGGTTGAAAAACAGAGATAATATGAAACAAAGCACAGAAAAAGCACATCTCACATTCGCAGAAATATCAGATGCTGAATGCCTACTGAAATTTCCAAATTAAGCTGCTGGATTGCTATGAAGTAGGTTAGAGAGTGTATCATGATAGCACTATTTGCTGTTTGACACTGACCATGTGATGCGCTGTATGATTGCCTATCCTGGCATTATGTGGGTACCACAATATATTTCATTGCAAAATGACCAGAGAAGACCAGACAGTGCTGAAGCTGAAGAGGTGCTTCTAAGTTGTTCCACTTCTCCTTCTGACACACAAACTCTGGGAACAAAGGCTAACGTAGTTTATTTGTCCTGTTATTCTAAACTGTAGTGCAACTCCTTCTTTCTAAATGCTGACAACTGGTCTGTGTAAGGTACAAGAACAGATAGATGGTTCTCAATAAAAATGTGAAGAAGTAAACAGTTCAGAAAATTGTCTGAAGCTCTACAGTGAAACAAGGCTAATGACTTGAGTTCAGATCTCCTTACAGCTAGTCTTTTGATTTATGTCTGTGATTATCCTGAGACTACAGACTGCCAGTGCTTACTGTAGCCAAGGCCAAACTGGAAGAAAAATGTGTCTTATTAAAAAAATAAAGGCAAAACAAAAATGTACATTTCCCTGTATACATGCTTCTTTGTGTGTGGTATATAAAACAATCTTCCAGACAAATTCCTTGGATCTAATCCTGTTCTCATTAAACCCCCACAGCTCTATGCTTACACTAACGTAAGTGGGGAAAGAATTTGTTCCTAAAGAATTATATTTCTAATAACAAGAAAACAGAGGCTTTTGGTGAATAACCTGTTTTGCAACTCTTATTGAACAACACTAAAACAAAAAACATAAAGCAAAGTTGGATCAGAAGAGTAGCAAAAGGGGGACTGCACCACAACTGAGTAAACAGGAGAGTCATGTACAGATCATATACACTTCTGTTGTGGAGATGATCAGTAACCTGTGTAGGTAGGTTTCTGTTTTCATATAAGGCATTAATTGTACTTTCCAATCACAAAACTTAAATGGTGCTCTACCTCAGTGGTTGTTCATCTGGTGCAAGTGTAGAATCCATCAGGGAATAAGACTCTGAAAAAGCCCAGCATGAAAAGAGTTTTGTTCAAAAATTTTGGAAGCATCAACAGAACAAGGTAGAACAGTAGTAGCTGTGAGTAAGAAAAGCTAATAGTTTAGTGGAGAAATTAGGTAAATACTGTATATTTTCTCTCTTTTATCTTTGAGGGGTGTGTGTGTGAAATGCACAGAAATGACTGGAAAGTGTACCTTTCAGGCCGTTTTTCTTTCCTCAGTTGTTGTCTGATTTCTAGTAATTCTGACTGGAGAGAAGCAGATCAATGAGAAGTTTTTCTATTGCTTGAATGTGAATGCAGCGCAGCATACCTGCCTCTGAAGCACTGCTGATTACAGCTGCTCTAGAAAGCGCCAGTTTTCATGCTGGGATTGTCAGGCGCCATGCTATGGATGAGGGTTTTCTTGCCAAATGCGTGGCTTTGTGGAGTTCATCATAATGTGGTGATCTGTGGCACAGTAAATGTAATTTTGTTATCTTTTAAGTTTCTAACTAGGTAAACTGTAGTTCATTCCCTTACTGAGTACTGGAGGCATTTAATCTTGTAGGAGGTGGCAAACATAGTGAAACTGAAGGTTTTGTTTAAATTTAAGTAGATGCTGAGGGGAAACCTTCACCTATTCTCCTAACTAGTCAGCATTGACTGAAAAAGAATAAAAACTTTGTGACTCATCAAATGGATGTATTTCTAAATCATTTGTGTTTTTTTCCAATTTGTTTTAGATCCAGGTCTTAGTGTGAAAAGCAATTACACCCTTTTAATTAAAAGATGTACGTAATCTTTTTATTCTCTAAGCATTCATCAGATTTTTACCATTTCACTAATTTTGAGGATTGTGTAAAATCGTTGTTTTCATTGACCTCACTCCTTGAAATGACTACAGGTTTCCTTGGTATCCATATTTTCTCCTGCTGTTAACCAAAAAGTGTCGGGCTGTGGAAATCACTGAAAGCTACAGAAATTAACAAAAACAAAGTCTCCTGTTTTCTACATATATTAAAAAAAAAAATAAATCGTCTGTGTTGGAGTTGGCCATATCTTGGTTTTGCTCTCTTTTTTTGGTCATTATATAATAATACGTATGAGAAAATGCATGTGAGTCTCTTATAATTATGCTCTGATTTAAGTAACTTGTCTCTGTTTTGCTTCAAGTTTCCAACATGATGATTGAAAAAGTGAAACCACGACTCTTCTGTAGGTGCATAGATTTGGGTTTCTGTTGCAGGTAGTTGCTGAGCAGTCAGTTTTATTCCTTCAAGAGTGCTTGCTCAGTTTCTTACATTTGTGACATGTCTTTTAGATGTTAGGGTTATAATATTTTTAATATACTAATGGTTACAGACTGAGTTTTGGGGCTTTCTGTTTCACACTTACTCATGCTGTTATTCTGTTGCTTCAAATAAAAAGTTATTGATGGTCAGTTTCTTCAGGTAAATTTTTATGACAAAAACTATTTCTAATCATCGGCCCTGCCTGTTTTGCCAAGGAATTTAACATAGTCTATGACATTGATGTCAGCAAGAATAGCATTAAGGAGCAGGATTTAATTTACTTAGCGGTGACAGAAGTCAGAAATAGCTTTAGCAGTTAAATTACTTGTGGCAGACTTGTTTGTTTATGTCCCTAATATTCCTGCGTGTGTTTTTGAATGATAGATCATTTGAGATGACTTGCATATCTGAAAGATTAATATTTTACCAATATTCAGTTACCTTTTTCCATATTCCTGTTAGTGTAAGAGGCAGTGTAATGGAAAAATGAGTGCTTTTTTGGTAATTCATTTTGAAAACCATTTGACCTTAACTACAATGAAAGTAGACTGTAAAAATCATCATAGATTCCCTTCCTTGAACTTTTCATAATGCTGAAAAATGAGTGAGGGAAAGAAGCAAGATCCAGTTACTGTAACCTGTTTGCACAGCTGTACTTCATTGAGTCAAGGCTTGTGTTACACACAGTTTGTGATAGGAAGTAAATGCTTTTAAAACAACTAAGGAGACAGGTCTTTAACCTCCACCTTTTCATATGCTTTGTTCACTCATTTAGCTTCTGTTGAGGCCTTGGGAATCATTTCAGAAACAAATTATTGCTCAGTACTGAAGCTCACCTGAATAATTCATCTCCTATTGAGCTTATTAGGCAGAGATGCACTAAGATGAGGTTGGAGCAGTTTTGAGAGAGATCACTAATTCTTGATATAGTGAATACTGATTCCTTCAGGAACAAATACATTTAAAGAAGGAAGAATTCTTAGATTTAGTATTAAGTGTCTTATGATAGTTGAAATAACAATTTTATTTCAGCAATTGTATGGATTTTCAACGACTTAAACACATTAAAAAATGTTGTCATGTAAATTACCAAACTGCCAAAATTAATTAGATCTAAAATTCTCAATTTCCAGCATACAAAACTTTTACCTCTTGTTGCAAGACTATCTAATCCCATGAGATGATGAAGACACCTTGAGATTCATTAAGAGGAGTTTTTGGCGTTACTTTAGACTTGCAAGTGCATTTTTATCACCAGGCCCAAACTATGTGATGTAAGCTTGGCACCAGATAATTTCAGGACTTTAAACACATTATGAGATCATTCTGTGAATGCAATTCTAATATCTGCCAAAGGCACTTTTCTAATTACTTTAGTGAAACAAGTCAGTGGCAAATGGAGTGTGCAGCTGACAGACAGCCAGTTAAATTTTAATTTCTGTAATCAGCTGAGGTTTTGTGTACGCTTCATCCCTGGAAACACATGCGACCTTAAAGTTAGGTTTATGCTAAATAGGCACTATTTGGACTTCATTAGCCACCATTTTTTTCATTTTGCTATAATTAAGGTCCTCCTTGTAGCTGTACATTTGATGGCCCTAAACATTTCTGTCTTAACGTCCCACTTAAAGCTGTCCAGATACCAATATACAATGCAGAGGGGCCACTCGAATCTGCTCTTAATAAGACAATACCTTGAAGCACAGTCAGGATTCCGAAGTATTCATCACTGCAGCACATTAGAGGTGTTGTGCCTTCAGAGGATATGTCTGACACTGGTTTTGCCCTTATTCTAGTGACATTTTTTGAACTGTAACACAATAGAGTCACTGCTCTCCTTTGGCTGGGTCCGGAGTTCCCAGCAAGTGGCTGTTTGTTTTTCCATTTGTCACTAGTGGACAGGCAATGACTGCATTTTGTGGTCTGTGGTATCAGTGGGCTTGAAGATTTACACCTTCCAGAAAACTGTAAGCAGAACAGCAGACACCAGTTAAGTTGTTTAAATTTGAAGCGTAAGATTTTTGGGACAGTTTATGTCTCCTTCTGGTGTTGAAATAGATAACTTTAGTAAACAAATGCAGGCATGAAAATATCCTCAGTCCTCGTCCATCTGAGCCCTAGAACAGAGCTCCTACTAACTCTTGTTATCAGGACACAGCTCAGGTTTTCTGGCTGTTTAACTCCCATCTCAAGCATCCTTCTGCTCTTGCAGCAATGATTCGAGTTCTTGCCACAGCCTCACCTTCCTCAGCTTGATATCTACACTGACTTCTGTCAACTTACTGATATTTAATGCAGCCTACCCAAACTCACCTCTGAGCATTAGGTTTTATTACCTGCTATATAAGGTAAAATAGCAAAGTGTAAGTTGGGGGATTAGTTGCTTCTAGCTTATGAAAAAGGCCTTGGCAAACAAATGTTGCTTTGTTCTCTAGTACATACCTCATTAGAAATTACGTGTTTTGCAGAGGTTAATATACTGTGGGCAGCGCACCAAGTACATCACGGTTCTGAAGATTACAACTTATTCACAGCCTTGAGACAGTCTGTACTGCAGAGGTACACCTCCTGGGTCAGTTGCACAAGATTTGACAAACAATATCAACAAGATGTAGTAAAAGTGAAACCATAGTGTTTGTTTTCCTTCAAAGAAAAATTTATTTTATTTTTTTTTTTAAGATATTTGACCCTGAAAACATGGAAGTTGAACCTGAGGAATGTGAGAATCATAAGCTTTAAAAATACATTCATTAATGTTTTTAGAGCAAACTTGAAAAAAGATGCAGTTGTTGAGTTTAAGAAGGCTAATTATAGCTCTGCATTTATATTTTCATAACTTTTTTTAGTAAAATTGGGCATTTTTTTCATTCAGTTTTTCATGCATAAATACAGCAAAAAATCAGAGTATAATTTCTAGAATATGTCTGTGCAACTGAAAGGAGCAGGAAAAGAAATCATTGCAAGAGATGGCTTTGAACATGCAGATGTATTTATTTGTCTTTGCCCATTCATGTCATGTGTCAGTACTCCAGTAAGGGCAGTATGCCACTACTCTTACCTAGTGTTACTTCAGATACAATCTATTTTAAGTGTTGAGCTGTGTATACATGTAATATAAATTAAGGTGAGTACTCATTTACAGATTTAAAACCTTATATTTCCAAATGCACTCATGAATGTAGCATGCTATTCAGTGTTTAGTTTTGGGCTCGGAATGATTAGGTTCTGCTGATTTTCTCATTCCAGTTTTATGTTCTCATTTGACTTGGATATTTTAAACTCAGATTGTAGTTTGTTTGATTGTCATTCTGTTTTTTTTTAATAATTTTAAAATTTTGAATTTTCAGAATTAGAGGTCAAGCAAAGCAATATTCAATGTATTTTTGTGTATAAAATACATAAATGCTCTTCTCCAATGATGTATAGTACTAGTGGTGGAAGAAACCGCAGTCCTTTGGGAATCTCAACAGCTAGCCTACGAGCAAGAGAGTCAAAGCTAAGTGTGTGTGCTCACACATGCAAATCCTCTGCACCTCTGTTAACTTCAGCAAAGTTAGTCTGTATTTATGTTCACGTATCTGAACATGGACTTAATCTGTTGTTCATAACTGATTTAAGCACATAACATTAAATGAGTTAAAGTGCTAGGTTAAAAAAAAAAAAACTGTCACAAACTGTGAAACACATACTATTTCTTAGACTTGTTTCTCAAAGTCTTCTATGTAGATTCTTAGGTTTATACAGAAAAGAATTGTCTGATGCTAGCAGGAGTGCCTCAGATTTAAATGACCACAATGAACAATAGCGGAAGGGATGCATCCCTGTCACAATTCTGCTTCCTATGTAAATATGCCATGTTAAAGATTTAACCTTTGCACATTTACCCATTGGGACCATATGTGCAAATGCTTAACAAAAACAATAATTCAAAACAGACAAAAAGCCTTTGTGTACATATGGGTGTGTGTATGAGCACTTTGTCTGACTGCCTGATTTTGAGGATGATACCTCAGAGAGCATAAAATATTCAGGAAGGCCAATATGTCTGTCTGCACTAGATTCTAAAGACCATCCTCAGGACCACACTAGTGTCACTTGGCAAATAATATAGGTACGTTTAAAACTCATTTGCTCTGAGCAAAGGGAAATGAACCTAGGAATCCATAATACTTTTGTGTGCAGTAGTTTTTTCACTAAATATCTGGTATAAACCAGAATGTTTAGTTAATGTAGATATTGGTTTACCTCCCCCCAGAATGTTTGAGAGTGATACAAGTTTTTTTTCTCCAAAACCTTACTGTACATGGACACAACTCTTATTCTTATAGCGCTGCTATTTTTCTAGGCTGCCAGACTTGTCCAGAACCCCACAAATCCATCTGCCTCAAAGCTGAAACTCAGTGAAGCCTTTAGTTAATCTTCCTTTGTTGTTGCTGAATGTGTACTGTTGAATGCAGTTCGACATCCAGTTTTGTGGAGGCTGTGAGAAAGTTGTGGTGAATGGTGTGGGATTGTGGGACTGTTCTGCTGCCAGCTGTGTATGTGTTTTAAGTTAAACATTATAAGATAAATAAATCAGCATATTAATCTGTGTGGGTTGTGCTCAAGCTGATTGAAAAGATGTGAAATGAAAGAAAAGAGAAAAACATGCTTTAAGTGCAATCAGTTGTAGAAATACACTCCTGAGCTTGGAACCAAATGTGTGTTGCTTCATGTCATTTGCGCACACAGTGTTCCTATTACTCTAGTGAAGGGGCCATACAGAGGCAGACCTGTTAAGTCTGAAGGTGGTTTTGAAGCCCATTTTGTGGGGAAAAAATATGTGGAAATAAAAATGTATATTAATTTTCAAGAAGAAATCGGCAAGCTAATACTTTATAAATTTTTGCTTCTGATGAAACACTTAGTGTAAGTGTAACTGTGAAAGGAAAGAGTTGCATATACACCTCAAAAAGCTATAATTTAATTCTTTGAGTACCAGTTCTCAGCTTTCCTCTGAGGGTAAGATTTAATTGCAAATATTAAATCCATAATTTGATAGCTTTAGGCTATGCATTTCGATAAAGGGTTGAACTATACCTTGTTGGTTTAAAAGCGGTGGAAAAATCTATGTATAAATCTGGAAAGGGAATAGGTAACACCATTCTTTTCAGCACAGGGTCACAAAGTTCATTTCTTATCTACTTCTTGTCTGCCAGATCTGGGATTTGTAAAGGGTAGGGTTTTTTTCTACCCTTTAACTCCTGCAAAATCCTTACACAGGTATAACCTGCATGAATTAGCTGTGGGCAGCTGCCCCTCGCCCCTCTGTGTCCTGACTGAGGAGTACTGGACACATCAGCACGTGGCTCCAGCATGGAGATGGAGGGGCTTAGCGCAGGAAACTCGGCTCATCTGCTAAACCTCAGGAGTTTCCAGTTTTTCCCTTTCTATTGTGGAAGCATTTATTAGCTTTTACTTGCAATTAGGAGGGAGAAAGGTAGAGCATGCCCATGTCGGAGAATATGCAGCAGACACACATCCTTCAAAATGGACAATGCCTTAAGTGTGCACGCACACATCTGTACTGCAGCAGCCCCAGATACAAATCCCTCTCCGCTCCCTTGCTGCGTGCCTTTCCCATCAGGTTATCAGTTATTGCAGAGCTCTCTCAATCTGTCTCTGAATCCACAAGTGGGAAAAGATCTGCAAGTGTGATAAACAGTTTTCTGCAGTTTTGACCTTAAATACCATCTTGGAGGCAGGAAAGCTTTTCCTCTACAGGTTAGTGAAAGCTGGTACATTCCCATTAAATGTTTTGATTTGATGAATTGGCATTTCCAGTGAAAAACTATTTTTTTTTTTTTTTTCCTGACATTAATCTTGTTTCAGTGGAACCACAAATAGGAGAAGCTAAATCTTTTGTTTAAGAGAGGTTTTTATTCCTCTCTGTGGGTGCTACTTCTGTAAATGATCTTTGAAATCTTTAATCTGTGCGAAATAAAGCTTATGTTGCAAGGAAACTTAAGGCAGTTAGGAAATCATTTGCCTTTATCAATCTCAGATATACCTGTAGATTTATATAAAAAATTCTCTCCTCTCACCACTTAACAGAGAAATCCTAGTACTCATTGTGAGAAGTGGGTTAGAAAATAAATATGAAGATGATCCTTCCTTCCCCTCTGAATCATCTGCAACTACCACCAAATCGCCTGTGATACTTCTAGGGAAAAAGGATTAAATTTTTAACCCTGCTTTCAGTCCTACAACCGTTTCCATGAATAATGTGAAAATCAACTGTTTGGTTTTACTTTTTGTTGGGTTTCTTTTGTTGTTTGATTTGTTTGTTTGCTTGTTTTTAAATCAGCCTCCTATCCATTTTCTTTAAAAAATTTCCTGCTCTTATCATGCCATTAGACAGGTACAATCAATATTAAGTGAAAGCTAAGGTAGCTTTACTTAAACTTGGCCATGTGTCCTATTCCTTTGTTGACTTCTTTGCCAAGATAACCTTTGAGAAAAACCATGACAGCCTTCTTACTGTTGTGAGACAAGTATCTCTCAGGTTAGAGGGATAAGGAAAAAGGAACTTGGAAAAGACTGACTCCATGACAGTGTTTAGGCCATTTCTTCTAAAGTATGGGAGGTTTGTACTATATTTTTGTTTCAGAGCATGGTTTGTAGGTTTGAAAATTGTGGGTTTCCATTCAGTAGTTTTCTGCACAAGGCAGTCTAATCTGCATTTTTAATTTTTAAAGAAGTCTCATGCACATCTACTCCAGAATTTCATGTTTAGGTGCCACATACCCTGATTGCATTTACTAGCTCCCACGTTAGGTAGGAGTTGCTGTGAATTTTCATGAGTTCACTTAGATTGAATGTTTCTTAGGGATTGAATATGCAAATTTCACCTTCCAAATATATTTTTCTTCTGTTTTATAAATGCTATGCAAACTCTTCAGCCTTTGAGGATCAGACTGATTAAAACAAAGTAGCTATTTACATTATTTCCTCCAAGTTCCAGAAGCTCAACATAATTTTTCCACTACAATTCCTTTGCTTTTTGGAAAAGGACTCTGAAGGCATTCAACCAGAAACACTCCATGTGTATTTTGTGGGGCAGCTGTGATCCGTGAAGCCTTTGATTGGAGTTTATGAAATCACAGCTGTCCCAGCCCTACCAGGTGATACTGCAGCAACATAAGGGTTTTTTTCATGTGCTTCAGTTGTTGCCCAGTGTTGCAGCCAGCATACCAAACTGGGACTGCAAGGCCTTAGTCCTCCATTGGCTCGAGACAGTGAGATATGGCTGTGATGACGTTCTCAAGAGTGTCATTCACACCATGAGGGTGGAGGTGCAGTTGTTTTACAACCTCGGTGTGACATCTTACCTAATGGGTAGGCCCTTTGGCAAAAGCTGAGGGAATATTGATATTAAGTATGTGTGCAGACCTACGCTAAAGGAATTCCTGGCTCAAGAGGCCTGTCATGTCTATTAGATTCCTTTCTCTGATGTTCAACTATTTGATTTTTGTGCAAAGGACAGTAGGAACTTGAAAATGAATTTTGCTTATTTTGCTGTTTCACAGGGAGTTGTTATCTGCTATCTGGATTTTCCAAGTGCTAAAGAGTTTTAAAGTTTTTAAGATAGCTCCACTATTGCTTGGTTTAGAGAAAATCTCTGTATTGTAGGGAAGGATTGTTTTTAATGCAGCTGGTATAATACAGTATCAGGTAAAAGAAGAAAAAAACCAGAAATACGTAGGCCTTTTTCTGAAGAAAACAAACGAAGTTGTAACACGTGGAAGTCCTGTTCTATTGCTCAGCCAATTAAGCAATTAATGGTGAAATTCCTAGCACGCAGTGTCTTTGCTAAGTAAGCAGTTTTCTGAAACTGTTTTTGTGTTAGCACAGCTTTAGAGCTCAGCAATATATTGGAGCTTCAGGGGGAGATATCATGAGGAATTTATAATTAACTTTGAAAGCCAAGTTGCCTTGCCCTTTTGGTGCTCACATAGGGAGTTTTGATGGAAAAGCTATAGTGTTATAAATTCACACCTTTCTTGCTCCGTGATAATTCTCCCCTATAAGTGAACCCTCCGTGTCGAGGATATGTTCTTGCTTGCTCCATATAGTATTTAGAATAAACACCTAGATTTCTGAGTTCTTTTCTTGATGTTTCTGTTTGCTCAGTATGACTTTTGGGAAATCACTTTTGCATCAGTTTGTCTCATTTGCAATATTACATCTAGGAGCAATATAATAATCAGTATCTATTCTCTGTCTACATCATGGAGTTATTAGAAGAAACAATTATCTTGTGCAGTGCTTTGAGCTCTATATCATCACGAGTTTAGAATTATGAGTCTAATGTATGTTTTCTTTCTCATTTTCAACTTGCCCGTGGCTCTTTTCATTCCCCCATCAGTATTTGCTGTTCATCTACAGTTTAATCTACTCTACCAGTTTTGGATACATGCAGAGGTAAACTGTGTTTTTAAGCCATACCTAAGCAGTTAGCCTGGAGCAGTGTCCTGGAAATCCACTAGCAGCTGATTTATTGTGTAAGAAAAATCTTTGTCTGACTTCTTTAAGGAGAAACATCTGTTCATTTTTATTCCTTTTTCTGAATATATATTGCTAAGTTTATAAGAAGCAATGAGGCCAGTTGGTCCCAATTAGATTTAAAAAAAGAGCAACTGTAAGGAATCAAAACTTTATGCTATTTTAATACTATATTTTCCTATCTTGCAGCTTATTAAATGTTTCTGGCAGATACTGAAACTGATTTCATTTCTAAGATAAATATTTTTGGGAAAAAATATCGAAAACCCAGTGCTTCTTAAAGATCATTTAGGGTTTCAACTGAAGTCAGATATTGTTTCCTTCTTTGTGCAAGTAATTCTTAGATGACGAATGCTCTTTAATTATCTGATGGCTATTTGTTTATGAGTGTGCCTATTTATTTGTTTTGTGAGTGCATAGACCATCCAATTTACATATATATACAGTTTACATATGTATAATAACTCGCTGAAATTAGTATGTAATTTCCTTCACTTCCCAGGTAGCTGAATGGCCTTCTGCTTCCTTGCACCGCAGTAGAGGTGCTTAAAGGTATCCCATGTTACAAGGCAGTAGCATATTTCTCAGTAGCCCATAGGGAGCTGTGGGCTGATTTTCTCTACAAGAGTTATTCCTTTGATTATTCTGACTATACATATGCCTTTTTTCCTCTGTAGTTTCCTTATGTGATCTATAGGAAATTTTTTTTTAAGAGTTTAAAGATTTTTTTTTTTTTTCCTTTACCTGCTTTTTTAAGTGATTGTGTTGCTCAAATTACTTTCTCTTTCCTGTGCGTTTCCTGGGGGTAGGGATTGTAAGGCAAAAATCTACTTAGAATGACCCAATAGAAAACTCCGGGTTTTGAAATTTTACTTCTCTTGGGCATATTCCTAAAATCATTAATACATGTCTGATGCTCTACGACACCTCTTGAATAGGAAGGACTTACAATAAAATGTCACACACATCACCAGAACCGGCATAAACTCAAGCAATGCATAATTAAACTTGTCAAAATTATTTTGAGCAAATTTTAGCACTTTGAAATTATGCCAAATAAATACTCTGAACCACATGGTAGCAGGTTCTTTGCCCAAGGTTCCCCAATCTGGTTTTACTGTGTTTTGCCACTAAGAGAAAAACAATATGCCTCATCTACATCTTCTTTGCTGTCTGAAGCCATTTTTTATCTTGGCTGAGAGATTTCTAATGTTCTACTGCATAGTGGTAACTCAATGAGTCTCAGCACTGTTGCTACAGTGTGCATCTAAAGTTTCTGAAGTGAATTTCAGAGGCTTATGAATTGCCTACATCCCTGTAAAGTGCTAAATCCTTCAGAGGGCTTAAAAGGAATTTCCATAGCATATGTGCGATGTGGCAAGTTTATACGCTAGTCTAAACAAGAATGAATTTCAGTCTCAATGAAGAGATAAGCACTCCTTACTATTAAATTTTTGTGCCTGTAGAAGAACAATGGATCTTTTGTACTGATCCAGTTGATCCAGTTATAGATCTTTATTTACAAGGGAAATTATTCTCAATTTTGCTATTGCCAATTTTATAGCACAGCTGAAATATGCTGAAGTTATGGTTTAAGGTCAAAAATCATGTCAAAATAGAAAGAGGGTTGCACCATGTATTTAGCAGATTTCCTGCTCTCAAGGGCAAGAGCATAACAGAAAAGAGAAGAAGAGGAAGGAAAGTAAATAGTTGCAGCTATTGCAGCCATGCTGGTTTATATTGGCCAATATTTTTTGTGAAATTAATATGATGCTTCACCATTATACTGGGTTTTTTTTTTTTTTTTTTTTTAAAACTATTGCAGTTTAACTGTTTAAAGCTCTGGCGTCTATTTTTTTTTTTTATTTATTTTCTATCAGCCCTTTTCCTGAATTTAAATGGTTCTAATTTTCTTACACAGATTATAGTAAAATAGAAATCCTTTCTGTGAGTCTCAAGTTTTCTGACAAAGAGGTCTGTTTAGGGCTGCAGGCCTGGGTTTGTATAGAAAACCTAGCTAGCAGATAGGCTGTTGCTAGTCCATGCTCTGAGGGCTGAGGGTCATCATCCACCAATAGCTCTGGTGTCCTCTGGGTGCCCATGGTGGCTGTTGTTGCTGGGTAGCAATACATCATTAGGGGTCTAGTGTAGTTATGTTTCATTATCTCTATTCTGCCAGTGCGAGTTGTAATAGTTTGCATTTAAAATGCAGGAGCATTTGGTAAGAAATGTTAATTTTGTCCTCTGATTTCTATTGCTTTTAATCAGTGTCCGTGTTTCCT